>BOPP01000103.1:2712760-2739774 GCA_017312745.1 Gryllus bimaculatus
GAGGCGACCACGTGAGCTCTACCCGATACGTACACAATACTCGTTACTAATTCTGAATTTCACTGTAATACACTGACGACAATGCGCAAATAGTCGTAGTTGTAACAAGCGCTCTAGAAAAAGGAAATTTTTCAATCAATGGGGTTCAGCCACTTCATCATTAAGTAATATCTCAACTATTATCCAGCAGTCCATCCCCTGCTCCCCTGGCAAGAAGAACATTCGCGATTAGATTAATTTTTTGGTGTTCTCAAACGAATGAAATTCGTAAGGCGACGTAAAGTAAAAATTACAGCGTTGTTTACACCCGAACGCCTCGTTTAGTGCAACGAGTTGCGTCAAGCATATTTGATATGCAGCCAAAAGTAGGTAACTCTGTCCAAGAGACGCAAAAGCGTCACAGCGAAACGCGCCGCTGAACGCCGCCCCTGTACGACCGGAGGTGACTCGGGCGCGCAGAAGCTGCCGCCGCGCGGCGCGGGGAAGGGGAGGAGGGGAGCTACTTGACGAAACTGGAATAAAATGGAATGGAGGCCCCCGCCTCCCGCGCCGAGCGAGGGGCGGGGCGTGCGGTGACTGGGGGCGGGGGGTGCGGAGGCGGGGCGAGCCGTCTAAATAACCCTTGTCAAATGGACACAGCCCCAGGCAACGAGTCGGCACCGCTCTGCCCCGTAGACACTTTAATTCGAGCGTTCAGCCATGCAAACAACGGGCGCGCCCGCCGGAACCACACGTAGCAGGATTAGACCGGAGTGAACCCGGCGCTACCAGCCCCGCCCGCCGCCCCGCCGCGCTCCGCTCCGTCGCGAGTTGCCAGCCCGGTGTTCACATCCTCCCGCCCCCTCCCTCCTTGCCTCTACACCCTCCACATCGCGCACCAATCGTCCGCCTCGGCCCGCAGTGAGCGCAGAGGTCTCTCGCACTTGCGCCTAGAACATCGCCTGCTCGACTCGCGTGCATATTCACCGCCCCAACACACCGCCCCTCACCAGCCGGATTTTCCCCGCTTTAAGCATGCAGCCCCCCCCCCCACCACCCAGTTGCCTCGTCATACGTTTTCTGACTTGTTGCTAACATCCTATAAACGCGTCCTCCACCTCCCTTCCCTGCAGTGATTTGCACTTCCCCATGCGCTGATCCGGCCGCGTCCCGCCCGTCCGCCGTCCCGCCCGTCCGCCCGTCCCGCCCGTGCCGCCCGCCCGCCGCCCGCCGCGCCACGCCGCGCCGCCACGCCTGCCCGCGCACGCGCCGCCCGCCACACATCCGCCGTCAACGTCCGCTGCCACGCCCGCCCGCCCCGCCCCGCCCTCCCGCCCCGCCCGCGCACGCAACCGCCGCACCGCCCGCCCTGCCCGCCCGCTCCGCCCGGCCGCGCACCGGCCCCGTGCACACGCCGCCGGTCAGCCCGCCCCGGCACAGCCCCCACCCGCTACGTCCGGTCTGCCCCGCTGTCACAGACACGCTCCAGCCCGTGGGCCAGGTCCCTTGTCGGGTTGCCTGTCTGGGAAGCTCTCCGCTGACCTCTCGTTAACCACGCCGCCCGCACCGGGCGGTCCTGCTCACCAGACCCCGCACGGGCTCTACCACATGCACGCGCACGCCGCCCCGCGCCAGCGGCCCCCGCCCGCCCCGGCTCCGGGGCTCGCGGCGCGCTCACACAGGCCTCCACCCGCGCGGGCGGGGCAGGGGCCCAGTTCTTGCCCATTAAGTGCCCGCGACTCGCCGCCAATACGCTGCCCCCTATGCCACGACCATGCTATCACGCCCTCGCGCTCCCCGATCGCCGGGTCCCCGCCGCAGCCGCGAGCAGCCGCTCTTCTCGGGAGGCAAGCACCCCACCCCGCCCGACGCGCCCGCCAGTCCCCATGCCTCTTCCAACGCGGGCGACGCACAATGAGGGCAAGATCTCAAAAGGGCTGGCCAAAATTTTCAAAAAGTACTCAAATTTAGAAAATGTGAATACGAGTTTTGGGGCACGACTTACGCACCTTGCTCAAATTTCAAAATGTGCAGATAAGCCCTGTCGGCGGATCCAACGTATGGAAGCATTAAACATTCCGCAAAACCGTCCTAAAATGTTTCAATTTTTCCCTTGAACATTGGGCAACCACGGTTCTGACTAACGGAACCACCGTTTCGGTGTTACAATCACACATTCGCAGATAGCAGCCACGATGGCCGGTACGTCTCTTAAATTCTGGGCGGATTAAAATTCGAATAACTTCTACACAAGTTGTTTCCGGGCCGCGAAACTGCGCGAGAGCAGGAGCCATGTCGCGCGCTCTTTCTGTGGCCGCATACCCGTCAACGCGTTCAGCGCTACCAATATAGGTCTTCTCAGTATTAAAGTTTCCCAAGACTCGTGTCTGCGCTGTCGGACCCCTTCTGCCAGTCACACTCAAACACCCTGGGTTTTCCTCCACGTAATATAAACTAACCACTAGTTGCTCTGGTACTACGGTTTCTTTGTTCCTACAGATATCATTCGTCGTCCCTCTCAGTCCTCGAAGTCCAATTTAAAACACGATTTGTCGAGATGGTCACTCTGTTGTAGAGACAGGGTCCCCGCCTCCTAGCCGCTGCCCTGCATGACCCACATCTCGGGATTTCGTCGATTTTAATAACGCAACACTCGTCCTCCTCGACACCAACGGGGCGCTGGAACCGTAAACTTCCCCCTGGCCTCTCTGGCCCTGTAATCCCTCCGATCGCTCACCGCGAAGCTCTGTCCTTTCTCTCGCACTGCACGCAACACCAGTCCCGCCTGAGCCACTCTGCATCACTCCTCCCGGGTATGCCCATCCAATCGCGGCCGGGCGCGGCCACGACACGCTTTCTCGCCCCGCTTGGGTTGATACCTCGGACCCTCTTCTACCACGTCGAATGTAGACCACATGGGAACGTTTCCGGAACTGGTTTACTTAAATTCTCTATTAACAACTTGTCTCTTCGCACTTCTTTGGGTCGTCCCACTTTCTTTTCGGCTCTTCAAGCCCTCCAACTGTGGGCGCGCTGCTCGACGCCGGACAGCCGAGCACTTTTCCTCTTCCCCTCTCCCCCACTCTGCGACCGGCCCTCGTACGCCGAGCGCCCCCCGTCCCACCCTGCCGCCCGTCACCCGTACTGCGACACGTGCGCCTCCTTCGGCCATTCATCTTCCTTTTCTTTCTGTCTCTTGCTCGTCACAATGTCCTTTTCGGTGCAGTTCTTCCCCTCTCCGTCTAGTTTTTACAATTCCTTGCTGCTCTTTTATATTCTACCCCATTGCCCGTACCTCTTCTTTGTCTTTTTCATTCTCGTTATTTGATGCTTGTCTTTTCATTTTCATTCCTTTCTTGCTCGTCTCATTTCCTCTCCACTTCTTTTTTCCTCCTCCTTTTTCTCTTCTTCTTCTTTCTTCTTTTTCTTTTTCTTTGTTCTTTTTCTTTTCGTTCTTTTTTCTTCTGCTCCACCTTCCTTTTCCTCCTGGTTCGGGTAATCTAATTCCTTAGATCCTGCCTCTATATAGGATAACTGGTGCTCTACTATTAAATCTCTTCGGAATTTTTATAGTGTTCATGTGTTATTGGCTCACATCATCATCATATCTCTCTGGACTTTTTCTAATTTTCCTGCTCCTATTAGGCTCGCATTCAACACTGGCTGGACGGGGGATGGCTCTTGAGTCAGTCGTACGGCATTCTCCCGTTGCGAACTCTTTGGCAGTTGCCTGTGTGGCACTTCTCACTCTCTTGCACCCTTTCTCTTTTCCACTATCTTTCTCCCCGTCCCGCTCGCTCTTTTTTCGTGCTCTCACGTCGTGCTCGGGTTATAACACGTTTAAATATACTTTTTGCTGATTCAACCACGCGCTTACATTAGCTCTGTCTTTCTCTACATATTTCTAGCGCCGATGACCGTGCGTGAGCTTGGTCTTCTTCATTCCCTTTCTCTTAGATCTTAAATTTAGTTGTTTACCTTATGTTTCGCTTGCACATTACCATATGTCTGTAATCCTTTGCATGTGTGAGGCGGTCGCGAGAGACGGTCCTGTCAGTCCCGTTGTGCGCATACGCTATTGCCGACGTTGTGCCACATTTGGTCTGTCTTTCGGTCCTTCGATCTCGGATCCGTTATCTCCACTATACGCATGCCGTCTGGGACCGGCGTTCGCTCTTGCCGCCGCCTACTTCTTCCTTTCCCCGCTAGCGCAATAGCATTTTTCGCTTCTACGGTCTTTGAGTACATTTGATTTACATCGCACCCTCCAGATACTTATACGTGGGGGACAAATGCAGGGTCCACGAGACATGTATGCTGCGATTGTGACTCTATATTAGAGAGATCGCCGTAATCATTTTCAGTTCTCACATAGGGTTTGTAATTCAAAAAGCGCTGTCTGTAGAAGAATTCTTGTGGTCCCGCATCTCTTGATCGGTATGTTTTTCTTGAGTTATTCATTTGGTTCATCTCACTCACATACACATTCGATTATCAAACGGGATAGGTCATTTCTTCTCTCTTGTCGCTCAATTCCTTTTCTCCTTCAATAGGCCTTACCCATAAAATTACGTGCACTCCGAGTACTCGAGCATCAATGATGAGTAGAACAGTCGGTGAGCTGCAGGGATTCTCCTCCAGTGGAAGGCGTTGGCCACCGCAGATATGCGCGAAGGATACCTGGGAGGATGACAATATGAGTTCCCGCTCCCCTGCGTGCCGTGTAGGTCGTCGCGGTCCAGGGAGGGGAAAGACTGCTCTCGTCTCCACGGCGGCAACATTCTACTCATTAACGGAAGGATACCTTCTCAAGTATCTCGGGCCGTGTGAGAACAAGCTCAAAGATCGCGTGTGATAAGTGATTCGTGGCCGTAGAATAAAAACGGCTTCTTACGGTAAAAAAGTAATGTCATGTATGTATGCGTGTGAGATGGTCAAGACGGGGAGATGATTATGAGGCATGACAACAGGTACAAAGAAAGGGAATGCAACCACATATCCCGATGCGCGGAGCGGTACTGCCTTAGCACTTGCGCTTAGTATCAGAAAGGAGAAACTTGGAGAACTCTTATCTGCGACGTGAACTAAGGAGAGAAGTCGGGCTGGGAGAAGAATGCTCACTACTCATGATAACACTCCCAACAGGAAAAGCAATATATTGATGTGGAGATAACGACGTCCAACCGTGGGGCTCGACTCTATGGCGCTCCCGATTCCGTCGCTGCAGACTTAAATACCAGGAGACAATGTCCGGAATTTTCTGAGACCACAATCCAACCTACGGGAGATCACGGTCAGGCCACGCGCACACACACTTCCATCCAACCATAAATCCTTCCTGCCAATTCTCATGAGTAAGGCAGGTAGAGCGACGCAAAGGTCATGTGCGTACACTAACCGTATTCATCCCGTTTTGGACCCGCCTGGCTCGGCCCCCTTGCGCGTGTCATCCCGAGGCTGCGCGCGCCAACGCCCGAACGATATGCCGACGACCGCACAGGACCACACAATGTACAGCCGGAGCCGGCACGAGAATCTCCGAGGGGGGGGCTGGACAGGCAACTAGTCGGTTCACTTCTGGTCGCAAACTCGCTCCGGCCTCTAGAATAATGATCGTGGAAAGAATACCATAGCTACCGTTCCGTCCACGCTCGCCACAGCCGCAAACTTGGCATGTTGCTCCACGCTCCGCCCACAGCCCTCCCTTGAATGTGGTAAAGATTATAATCGTTAACACTGTTCCGGACACGGCGCACTCGCGAGCGGTGTAGGCGACGTTACCTTTATGAGAATGGCCCCGGCCCCTCCATCCTATCGGAACGACACTGCGTGTGCTACCACAGCACCGATTCTGGCCACCAAACACCGTCGCACGACCTAAGGCACCAGCCGCCTCCGCTTTCTGGCCCCCCCTCCTCTTTGGCCCCCGGCCAATCTCCCGCTTCACCCGCACCCCGCTCGTGCCCTGGCCTCCGCCTTTCTCTCCACTTTTGCACTGCCCCCGTTAACCGCAAAGAGCCCCGCTTCCCGCCCTCCGCCGTTTTTTTCTATCCTCTCGCTCCTTACCCCTCCCCGTCCCATCTACATCCAATTTACAAATCCCTCCTCGACCCTCTCGCGCTTCTGCACTCTCTCTCGGGGCGAGCCCTTCCACCAACCCCCCCCGTAATAGTAGGGCGACCTCCGCCTGTTGGTGGGAGCTCGTCGCCCCTCCTTGTAAAAAAAAAAATCAACGAAATTTAGTTCAAGTAGATGGAAATGGGTAGATCGTCAACACACGGAGGAGAGGTTTTCGCAAGAGAAACGCGCACGTAAACCTCAGGTGGCGGAGATATCGGTCCCTTCCAAAGGATCATCGCCGGACGAGGCGGCTAAAAGAATAGTCGTCTGAGAAGAAGTCATTATCAAATTTTCCAGAATCCGAACGTTTGGTAGCGCGGTCTTGAATTGGAGACATGAAAACGAAAACAACAGACACTTTGAATCACACGACAACCTCATTTTTATTTATTCTCTATTTGACTAAATAAATCATTCCTGCCCGTACTTTGGAAGGAAATAAAATAAGAGGCATCAATCAAAATAGCGCCTATATATAGTTATCTAAGTATTTTTTTGAGTAACAGCGCTACAAGGGAAGGAGAAGGCAACAGATCGAAGGCCGGTCTGAATTGCTCGTACTATTGTTGAGGACGTACTGAGGTCGAGCATCATCGCTAATAGTTCAATCCAGAATCAATTAATACGGTCAAAGAAAATACCTATTTATCTAGCAGGCGTGGCTCTAAGAGTCTTGCTACAATATTCTTCCATGATGGCAAGAGATGATCAGTGTCTGAAGCCATCTCACGATATGTCAGAACAATTCGGGCACGCAAAGAACACTTGGACTCAAGTACCCTAAAATTGCGGTCAAGCACGCACTGGGGAAACTATGATTTCGTTGATCAGCGAGGATGCGATTAACTCACTAGGGATCAGTCGGATTGTGAACTGAGTGTCACATCGCTCACCTGGTCACGGTACGTCACATGTCTCACATGAAATTATTCTATTATGGGTTTATTCCACAAAATAATAAAATAAATAATAATTGAAAATGTAAGCGGGAGAACACTGGTTACACAGAATCTACGACAATTCAGATTGTCACCATTAACATTATAAAATTTAGGCGATTCTCCACGCGAGTTCTACGGAACTTGTTCTTATTCAATTGTCGTTCAGATGTATCATCTATTCATCTCTCTGAGTATCTCGTATATTCTGATCTTGATTTTCAATGTGTAAATAGATGTCTTGCGATAGTAGGGGTTCAAAATTCATTTCTCATTTATATAGTACCTTTCATAATGATGTCGTTCAAGATTGACTGTAATTATAGTTAAAATATAAAGCGCACCAATATTATACACAATGTTCAAAATTTAATTGATTTTTTTTTAAATTTGAGTGTCTTGCAGCATTAGTCGCATTTGGGAGATCTGTACGAAAGTCCTTGTGAACAGACGCAGAAGTACATATGCATCTCTCGATGTAAATGGTATCCAAAGATAACGGAGAAATGTTCTTCACGTTTTCTCTGAACGCCAGGTCACCATTTCTATTGTCTTATACTTAACAGTGGCCCAAATTCGGTTCCACTTAAATTCATCTAACTCGTTTCTAGGCAGCACATTAACCAAGCAGATAGGTAAAGTATGGTGCCAAATAATGCAGTGTGGAGGTCGCAGGTGTTGCCTCCCCCCTTCATGCCGAACGTGGTTTTAGGAGAGTTTCCTCTTAGGCGTAAAAAGTCTCAGTGTTATCTCAGCCGGCGTTTTTGAGGGGCTCGTTATCGGGCCCGGTGGAGAGGCGAGAAAAGCTGGTTATGGTGTGCTAGCGTGGGACGCGCGGGCGCAGGTTGAAGCGGGTATGTCAAGCTAGGGCGGGTAAAGCATATCTGTGGTGTATAGATATTGAAGCGGGTAAAAGAGCAAGATACTAGCGGGCGGTACAACTCGGTGGGAAACGGGTCGGAACGGTCAGGCGGGTCGGAACAGGGTGGACATGACGGCGTGGAGGGTAGCGGGGCGGAGCGGGGCGGAGCGGGGCGGAGCGGGGCGGAGCGGGGCGGAGCGGCGGAGCGGGGCGCGAGCGTGGTGCGGAGTGCCGATGGGCGGAGCGGGGCGGAGCGGGGCGGAGCGGGGGCGCGTAGACGTGAGGCGGCGAGACGGTGGGCAGGAGCGGGGCGGGCGGGGCGTGGGATGCGTCGCGGAAGCGAGAGGAGAGGAGACGCCAGTCGGGGGCGGAAGCGGTGAGCGAGAGCGGGGCGAGATGAGGGCGGAACGCGAGGCGAGAGGCGCGCGTGGGGGCAGGTGCCGGGGAGTCGGGGCGAGCGAGGAGCGTTAGACGGGGCGAGCATGCGGGGGCGGAGCGGGGCGGAGCGGGGCGGAGCGGCGCGGGATCTGGGGTCGGGAGCGGGTCGTGCTCGGGAGAAAAGGTGGCGAGTAGCGGGGCGGAGCGGGTGCGCTCGAGTTAGGGGCGGATGCGCGGGCTGGCAAGCGGTGTGTGACGGAGCGGGGCGGAGGCGGGCGGATCGGGTGCGGAGAGGGGGCGGTAGCGGAGGCGAAGGAGCACGGGGCGGAAGCGGGGCGGAGCGGGGGCGGAGACGGGGCGAGCGGGGCGGAGGCGCGCGGGAGCGGTAGCGGAGAGGGGTGCGTGATCAAGGAGGGCGGTCGGACAAGGAGCGGAGTGGTGTCGGAGCGGTAGGCTACGGCAAAAAGACGGAGACCAGCTGTGTGCGAATGGGGACGAGCGAGCGGGTGTGGAAGAAGAGCTTGGGAGACCGGAGGACGGTGGGCCTCGCAGGCGCCATACAGGAAGATATAAGGGCTTTTCTTCAAGAGCGTGTGTAAGGAGGAAGGGCATAGCTTGGAACCTAAAGCAAGATTAGTGTGGACAGATAGGCGGAGCAGCTGTTTGCAGATGCGGCGTGGAGGATGGTAAGGAAACGCTAATGACTATAGAAGTGTTATAGTGGGCAGCAGGCATGGAATGATTAGCCGTGATTAGAGATTTGAGGTTTCTCTGGAGTCGACGAGTGATAACTTCTGGATTGGGTTCATACATAAATCCCGTTTACGGAGTAAATCGTGCAAACACAGGTTTTGCTCTAGGTCCTCAAACCTGTGGCTGTATGTGGAGATCTGGAGGCGATCAAAACGTAAGCTCATCAAGGTCTTATCTCTTACTAGCATAAGCTATCTACCAAATAAATGTTTCCGTTTAACCGCTGGCGAGGTGGTCGGCTCCATAGTTGGGGTGTAATCTCTTAGCTCAGACTAGTCTTCCGACACTGAGAGTGTGTGTAAAGAGTATAATCGAGTGTGTGAATTTAATGGGAAAGAAAATAACCGACGAGGTCCAGGGTGGGTATATTTGTTAGGGTACTGACCACCGGCAATCCAACGAGAAATTTGTCGGCATTGGAACTTCTTCAGATAACAGTATAATACATAAGTCACTTTAACAGAGATCAGAGCACACGAGTCAACGCTAAACATCATATACACACGATCAGTGGTTGAATTTTCACGGAACCGACTATCAGGTACTATAAACTTTGAACATAATCCCTCCACCACGCACGCCCTCACCACACACCCCAACACACACAAATACCCGCGAAAGATATAAAGAAATCACAAAAGCCACGTGGATGGAGAGGAAAGACCTAGAGATATCTCTCGGAGGGAATCGTATCAAGCAGGGCAGGGTCTGGCTTACGTGAGCGTAATACTACAGCGCGTTGGGAGCGGCATCTCGTTTTCTTTATTATTATTTTTTTTTATTATGGATTTTCAGAACTAATTACATAGTTGTTATGTCAATAAGACAGTTAAAACTGGTGTGTGATGACGTTGCTATGGGTGAAATGTTTTAATTTTGAAATGTAGCATAATTGAAACGGCGTGTGCGAGTAAGTTTGACACCAACAAAACAAAAACCACCCCACACGAGAGTCATAACAAGTACCTGAGCGTAGATGGCTAGAAGTTGCGTAGATGAAGGTGTCTCTTTCCGGGCTTCTGGCACAACTACGACGTCAAAGCAGATACTGTTAGAGCGGCGGCGCGGGCGCCTTGATGGGCCTCGAACCAACTTCCCTTCGCACGAAAGTAGCTATTCTCTTTATCATATACAGCTTGATAATTATCTTTGGTTTCATCCTACCAAATCCCCAGCTGCAGGGAAATGTTGAACGGAGCTCGGGCAGTGCGGGAGGGCGGGACTTTGGCCTTTGGCGAAAGGGGGGAAAGGGAGGGGCGGCAGCTGTTTTAAAGGGCAGCGATCGCGACAACAGCCCACTCGCCGCCGCCCTGCCCTCTGCGACCCGACGCTCGGCCCTCATATTTTAATTTAATCAAAAAACCGCACGCGCTCCTGCCCCTGCCGCCGCCTCCATCTCCGCTCCCCCTCCCCCCACTCAGGCCGGCGGTTTGCGTGGGTCTTTCAGCCCGGCACTTTCCCCGCTTCCCCGATTCACACCGCCCGCCATCACGACGTTCTCTCCTACTGGCCAGCTGTTTTGCGGTCGCTACCGCCGCTCTACCTTCTCCGCCAGATTTTGCCCCCCGCCCGGCCCGCTCCTGCCACACGCAGTTCCGCTTGTGCGAGCCGAGGACGGAGCTCGGATTTGCTTCCGATCTGCAGGAGCGTTTGCCAAGTGGACCGCTGGAGCGTCCGCCCCCGCCTCGCTCTCGTGCGGCCTGGCTGAGCGGTGGCTGGGCCGGGTCGGATAATCGTGGTGTTGGGCTGCGGGCAGCCGCGGGATGACACGCGCAAGGAGGGCCGAGGCCAGGCGGGTCCAAAACGGGATGATCGTAGTGTACGCACATGCCTTGCGTCCTTCCTGCTTAGTTATGAGATGGCGAGGTTGGTGGAGGGAATGGTGCCTGCCCTTCACGTGACTCCTGGTGGTGTGGCTCAGAGTCAGCATTGCCGTTTTATCTGCAGCGACACTGACCGGGAGCGTCTAAGAGTCGAGCGCCCACGGTGGCGGCTATTCCACACTAAATGCATTTCGTTGGGTTGAATGGAGGAGCGTTCTCGCAGCCGACTTCGTTGATCGCTAGAGTTCCATGGTTTCTCCGTTCGATACTAAGCGAATGCTGAAGCAGTACCTCCGCGCACGGGATATGGATGATTCCTTCTTTTTCCGTGCCCTATCATCTCCCTTTGCTCTCACACGATACATACATGCACTACTCTATCACACACTTGAGCGCGATCACTTATCACACGCGATCTTTGAGCTTGTTCTCGCGGCCCCGAGATACTGAGAGGGGTAACCCAGCCCGGTTCCGTTATTGAAGTGAATGTTGCATCTCGGGAGGAGGCAGTATTCCCCTCCCTGGACGGTCCGACCTACACGGCGGAATTAGATTTCATCCTCCAGGTATCTCCTCTCTGCGGGCCAACGCCCCACCTGGGAGAATCCCTCAGCTCCCGACTGTTCTCTCATCATGCGAGTATGTAGTGTGTAGTGCACGTAATTTTAGGTGTGGGTTAAGGGAAAAGGATTGGACAAGAAAGAGGAAGGAAATATCCATATCCCGTTTGTAAATGAATGTGTTTGTGAATGAAACCAATGAATACCAAGGAAACATACCGATCAGAGATGCGGACCACAAGAATTCTTCTACAGACAGCGCTTGAATTCAACCTAGCTGAACAGATAGTTTCGAAAGTCCGACACTGTCGGGACCCTGCCTCCCCCAGGTCTCAGGCGTTTAACACAGCGGCAATGCTGGCTCGGAGCTAGCGCAGGCGACCCCTCCCAACCGCGTGTATGTATTTCTTCAGCGAGCCCTTCGCGCGCCTCGTCGCACACGGACGCGCGCTCGGCCGCCTCGGTCGCTCTCTTCCGCTATTACACTTTCATGAACACCGCGCCGCGCTTGTAATTAGAGCTAATTACCTTTGATCCATATATTACTTAGCGGGCGGAGAGCGAAAAGAGCGCGGGGGAGGGTGAGGGGGGGGGGCTCAGGATCCCGCGCTGCGATCGCCGGCCGCGCGACAAATCAGCCGCGCGTTAATGCGCTAATGAAGGAATTAATTTCAAGTAATGAATGGCGAACACTGCATAAAATCGAATTAGCATGCAGCTGGCAAAAGTTGGTGATTCGCGGAGAGTGAGCGGCGGGGTGGGCGGGGTGGACGGGGTGGACGGGGCGCGGATGGGTGAGGAAAAAAAATCTCGTGCGGCGTCCGGCGCACATTGGGGCAAGATCGAAAATGGCTGGCCAAAAGTCGAAAAAAAGTTTTAATTTAGAGAATTTTAAGTAACCAGTTCGGAAGACTGGTTCCCAATGTGTCTAATTCCACTGTAGAAAAGGTCCGAGGCATCACAGCGACGTTCTGCACCATTGGATACGAGGTCGTTGAGCGAGCAGGATTTTTCGCTTTTGGGCAATTTTCGTAATTCAAAATGGACGAAAATCGAGATTGTGAGTACAATGTTTACAAATACTTACAAATCGTGTTTAAATTACTTGTTTAATAGATAATTTAAAAAAATATACAACAAATGTGTTGTTTTTTAGTGAAAAACCGTTTTAAGTTTCATAGAGTTCCACAACGAAATTTGGAAAAACTTAATTCTCAAACTATTTATTTATTGATATGTCAAAAAAAGCTGGTATTAGCTGCTGTCCTGCATTTCGGGCCGAAACATTTTTAGAAGTTTTCGAATTTTAATCCGCCAAATTAGATCCGCCATTTTGTTCTATTGCAATGTTCACATTGGAAACGAAATGAGTGCACTTATCAAACCCTGCTTGCCAATTTTTAAGAAAATTG
The DNA here is from genome assembly GCA_017312745.1 of Gryllus bimaculatus. Classification (NCBI taxonomy): domain Eukaryota; kingdom Metazoa; phylum Arthropoda; class Insecta; order Orthoptera; family Gryllidae; genus Gryllus; species Gryllus bimaculatus. The sequence goes on from BOPP01000103.1 coordinate 2,725,586, forward strand.
AAACATTTTTAGAGGTTTTTGCAATGTTTAATTCTTCATATTGGATCCGCAACTTATTTGCAATTTTGAAATTTGAATCGTAAGTCGTGCCCCAAAACCATCGTATTCACATTTTCTTAAATTTGGGTACTTTTTGAAAATTTGGCCAGCCCTTTTGAGATCTTGCCTCATTGTGCGTCGGCGGCGTTGGAAGAGATGGGGGGTGGTGGGGTGGGGTGCTTGCTCGAGAAGAGGCTCCTCGGGGAGCGGAGCGGGAGGTATAATGAATGGCAGCGGTTATTGGGGCGAGTCGGGCACTTAATGGGCAAACTGGCCTGCCGCGAGCCAAGCTGGCAGGCTGTGGGAGGCGCGAGCGGGAGGCGGGGGGGCGGGGCGTCGTCTATTGGTAGAGCGTGCGGTGGTTGGAGACGCGTGGTAGGCAGGTCAGCGAGAGCTTCAGAACGAACAAGATGCGGCGTTTAGGGTGTTGGACGGGGCCAGACGAGGACGCGTGGCTGCGGAGTCACAGAGGAAGTGCAAATCGCTGCAGGGGAAGTGGAGGTGGAGGAATCGCGTAGATGTAGCAAAAGCTCAGAAACGTAGTTGACGAGCGGCAACTGGGTGGTGGTGGGGGTGCTGGGGCCGTGCGTAGCCGGGAAAACCGGCGGGAGGGGCGGGGTGTGCGGTGACTTGCACCTGCGAAGGCAGGCGATGTTCGAGGCGCAAGGCGAGAGACCTCTGCGGCTCACGGCGGGCCGAGGCGGACGATGGGCGCGATTTGGTTGTGTGAAGGATGAGGGAGTTGGCGGGGTGTAACAACGGCGGCAAGTCGCGACGGAGCGGAGCCGGCGGGGCGGGGCGGGCGGGGCTAGGGAGCGGCCGTTTCACTCCGGTCTAATCCTAGTGGCCCGCGCGCCGCCGTGTTTGCATAGGCCTAACGCTCGAAAAAATTCTACGGCGGTGCATCTGCGTTCCTGGGGCTGTGGGTGCTTAACAGGGTAATTTTAGACGGCTCGCCCCGCTCGCACCCCCCCCCCCCAGGTCACAGGAACCGCCCCGCCCCCTCGCTCGGCGCGGCCTCCATTCCATTAATTCCAGTTTGTCAATAGCTCCCCTCCTCCCCCTTCCCCGCGCCGCGCGGCGGCAGCTTCTGCGCGCCCGAGTCAGCTCCGGTCGTACAGGGCGGCGTTCACGGCGCTTTCGCGTGACCTTCGCGTCTCATTCGGACAGAGTACCTACTTTTGGCTGCACTTCAAATATTGCTGACGCAACTCATTGCACTAAACGAGGCGTTCGGGTGTAAACAACGCTGTAATTTTTTACTTTCTCGCCTTACGAATTTCATCGTGAGAACACAAAATTATCTAATCGCGAATTTCTTCTTGCAGGGAGCAGGGGATCGGACTGCTGAAGAATATTGAATATTATTAATATGAAGTGGCTGAACCCATTGTGAAAAATTTCCTTTTTTCTAGGCGCTTGTTACAACTAACTATTGCGCATTTGTCATGCAATTACATGAAATTCAGAATTAGTAAACGAGTATTTGTAGTATTGTGAAACTCACTGACGCCTCTCTGGGTACACGGACTTGGGTGTAAAACTATTGTCGAACATAGAATGTTTCACAAGTTCGTAGCTCAAATCATAGCCTACGAAAGATTGATCACTGTCATTTGTAGTCCGTTGTTGAAATCACTTTTAATATACTAGGGAATTTTTTGCTTACTTACACAAAACCAATAATCCCGATTCCGTAAAAAATGTCAGATACACATGGACGCTTCATTTTTCACATGAACACGTCAGATGTGCACCGAAACGTTTCATTTGTAGTAGCGACACGTAGCGAAAGAATTATTAATTTTTTGCATTTTCTCGAATTTACACGTTAGCTTCATATTCTTTTACGGAATCTAAATATCCTCCAAAACGACAATTCCAAGATTAAATTCTACAGTCACATAATGTACATATTGTGTAATATATATGTATAAATTCATGAAGTAGAAGCCTGCTTGTGATTTGTTCTTAGATTATATTTACTTAATTAATATTCAGATGAATTAAGATTTATTAAGATTTGATTAAATTTACGTAATTTTTCTTATTTATTGTAAAAGATCTCCAACGTAACTTCTTAACGTGTGTAGCTGGAGTTAGCGACAAATACCACCATATATACAATACGGCACCATAATTAGTTATGAATGGTCTTTTAACATTGCTTCCGGGCAATATCCATACAAGATTGATTAAATTAAAAATGCGAGTACGCTCAATGTATTTCTGCTATCTTTACGTACAACGCCGTCGACGTGCAGATAAATGTGAGCGTGACAGTGCTTCGTTACCGTCAAAAGCGTGAGAGAAATATTAGCATTTTCCTCCTCACGTACAGAATCACATTAAAGAACAGAGATCGCTTTTCCTGAACGCTGTTGTTTGGGTCTCATTCTGACCATGCAATATGCTCTAACCCCTGGAAATGGGAAGTTGAATGTCGTGTAGAAAGTTAAATACACTACCATTTCCGTATAGGCCATCACATTTTTATTACAAGCCTGAGTTGAGTCATGTTCTTGTCACGGTGACATAACATTACCCCTACTGTGGTTTTTAGAAGCAGTGGATAGATATTGTATTGTCCTTTTCGTCTGTGGAGTATAGTATATAACGTAAGAACCGCTATATGTTTGAACACGTAGGACCTGTATCGTATGTCTCATGAAGTGAACGGATGTTATTACAATAAATTGTAAAAAATTATGGACCTGTCAGTTGAAATAACGAAAGCAGATAGAGGTGATGCCCTGAACTTATCAGTCTAAATTATCCTTCTTTATGAGCCATATAATTTCCAGAACAAATATGTCTGGTTTTATGCCGGTGTTCTTACAGGTAGGTACGTAATATTTTGTGGAAGTTATTGCCCTGAGGACGTTCTTACGTTGCAACCAACAGGATTCGATTCGGCATCGCATGGGGAAAAGCCGTTAAATGCAAATTTCTCAGACTTGAAAACAGACGCGTCCAGAAGCAATTTCTCGCCGTGTCTACAGAAAGTACTAAAGTGCTCATGAATATCGGTTCCATGTAAATACAGCTTCTCTTATGTCATCTGAACTGTGATGTTCTTAAATTATCACAAACTCGATGTTACAAGCTGCTTTTGTTGAAGAGGTTATGACCAGCATATGGCAGTGTCGTGGGAAGTGTTCCAGAAGGCGCTGTGTACTGATACCTTTGCAACAGGTTTTATGTAATATGATAATCTACATGCAATACATTTAAAAATCGATAGTATTCGTAGTTTGATATTTTTAGAATAATAAAAATATGTTATATAATATATAATTAAAGATATATGCAAAGGCTTTACTCGTAATTTCATAGATGCTTTAATATCGACGATTTTCTACGATTCTACAAATGTCTCTCATGACCCGTAACAAACATAAATTATTTTTCCCCATATGAGTTTGTTCTTAAAAACTTTAGAATAAAAAAAAGAATATTAAATAATAGACGATTTACATTGATATTAACGAAGGGAATGTTTTAGAATTTCAGCTGTTCTAATCGAAAACTTGAATGTCTTTTTCCAAACATTTGTATTGAGTGGGGGCTTTGTCCCTTAACTACTTTGCAATGGTATGCATAATCTTAAAAGGTGGCGCACATGCGTGAGATGTCGTGCCAAAAGGTATCGAATATATTTGAACGGCATCTCGCCATTGCCTCATTCATTTTTTACTGAACCATTTCTTTGTTGACAGCCTCATAAAATGCTCTCTTTTAGTTCGTTTTTACGATCTTAAAGTAAGTAGATTGACTAGGAATAATTAGGACGAAGAGGAAACAGAGAAGTACAAGTTGAAAAACCTTCCGTATCACAATTAAAGAAGAGTTACAATTTGCTTCCTAAACGGCTCGTTATATTAAAAAATGAATGTATTCAGAATGCGACCCTCTCATTCCAACCACAATTCATATTTTTTCACTGCGAATGACTATAACCTCCCCTTGAATCGTTTCAAATTCTAATTAATTTAATATGATTGTTTTTTTTCGGATTTCGCCGAGATCGCTGTAAAAATTATGGTTCGTACACGGGGAACATTTGCCGTTATGACCAGCGTATTTTCCTCTGCTTCGGCAATTAAAAGAACTTTAAAGATCCCAGCGATGACTGCACCTTTTCTTGTTTAATCCGACATGGCCCAACGACAGATCCACAGGAGGCGCAAATTAAAAAATAAACCGGAGCCTCGCGGCACTGCGTAAAGTGCCTTCTGTTATTTAGCAAGGAAAATGTTTTAAACACTTTGGGGATGCGCTTAAAATAAAGAAAAGGAATCACCACGTTAATTTACGTTAAGTTGGGCTACGTGAGCGTTGAGGGGAAGTAACGCATTCAAAGTTTTTACGAATTTACATGTTTAGGGGATTAAAAATAATGAATTGCAACAGTTCAAAGCGAGAATGCCAGACCCTGGTCGCAGACCTCACGAACAACTCTCGTGAATGTTAAATGCCTCCCATATTACAACCGGCTCCTCCCCGATTGGTGCGCATCTGTTTCTGCGTCCATCCCGCCTTCTTTCCATTACCTTTGTGTAAGCTCTCGGTTGGAGTTCCAGGCTTGATCGTTGTGGCCCTCGCCAGGGCCGTGAGACGGAGTGACCCGCGAATGATTTTCAGAGCGCTCTATTTCGACGACGTGCTCCCACACACAGAGAGCTCCAAATTGGGTGCAACAAATTCGAAGGTAATATTTCGTAAAGAAACACTTATTAAATGATGTGTATTCTTGCTTGTTTGTGATTAAAATCCTCGAGATTTTGCTTCAAATTCCAATTAACGAAATGTTTCGGAACAATATTTTCTACATTTCTTGAAGTAATTTCTAAGGACTTCGATTAAAACTTACTTCATGTGGTCTTGTCCTTGTAACCACCTACTGTACTGCCCTATAAATTTGATAACGTGTATTGTCCCTCACCGCAGACACTGCGTGACCCGCTGAGCTGGCGACCGCACGCTCGCAGCCAGCAATTATTCTACTATTTTGTGTATAAACGCATTAATCTCTTTGAGTGTAGCCAGATATCATCTTTCCCAAAACGTGTTTCACACCAAAGTAGTAAAAAATAACTGAAACACATATCACACACACACACACACACACACAAAATCGGTGTTTGAAAAAATTAATAAAGTTTAGAACCAAAAATTGACCATTTTTAGGCAAAGCATCTATTCAGAAAAAGGTATGGTAATCAACAATCGTGTTTCTCATAACGATTTTAGTACGAAACGCAAAATTTTTAGGAAAATACCAAAATGTTCGCAACTGGGTCCACTGCCGATGATTTAACCCAACTATTTCGTTCTTAATGTTCTAATAGACATCACTCCATCATTAGGGAATTGTCTTTTAATTTACTTAATTTGCTCAACATTTCCGACCTCTTCTATGATCCTTTGAAGTTGTTCAGAGTCACCACAACCACAATCCTAGACACTCCCGGTACCTTTCTCCCGAAATTATGTCGTTCATTACCTTTGTTCAGATCATGAGGAACTATTCTGTAGATCTTGACATCGTGATGGGTTCTGCTATCACATTCTCACTTACAACCTGCTTTTCAAAGGTCTGGACCGCACCCCCGGTTGGAAGTACTTTGCCCCTCTCACTTTCCCTACCCACCGCGCCCCGCCCGCCTCGCCCTGCGCGTGTGCTCCGCGCCTAATGACCGGCAACTTAATTTCAATGCGCGCCCTTGTTAGGGCTTCCCGAATTTACCGCATTAGGCCCTCGCGAGCCGAGCGGCGGCGGGCGATGGGGGCGGCGGGCGGGGCGGGGGCGGGGGCGGGGGCGGGGGCGGCGCCGCCCGGCCGGTCGTGGGGAGCAAGCGGCGGGCATGGGTGCGCAATTTGTTTATAGACGGAACTGCACCGAGACTTGCATAACTTAATAACAATTAACATGCGTGGTGGAACTTTCTCGGGCGCTCGGATATTTCGGCGCGGTCCTATTAAGCATTGAACGCAATTAGCCTGCGAGGGCGGGTTTGCGCACGAGTTCCACCCCCCCCCCGCCGCCCCTTTTTCTACTCCCTCATCCTCTCTCCAGCCCTCTCCCACATTCAGTCCTTGCCTCCGCCCTACCCCGTGCACTCTTTCGTCCTCGCCCCACCTCATCACCTATCCATTCCCTCCGTCCTTGACCACGCCTCCCCCGCCCCCACTGCTTCATTCTCACTCTCGCTCGTGTTGCCTCCCCATATTCACCTCTGCCTCCGCCCGCGCGCCACCTTCGCTCCCCACCTACCATCTCCGCGATCGCCCCCCTTCTCTCTCTCTCCTCCTCCTTACCCTCACCTCCTCCTCGAACCCGCTCGTTTCCTACGCACACCTCGTCTCTCACTCCCTCCGTCACTCTCCACGTGGCTTTTCCCCTCCGCCTGCTCCTTCGCAGCCGCTACTCTCCACGCAGCTCCACGAATTGCTCCTGTGCGGCTCCCGGCCCGGGCTCATCGGTCGTAACGAGCCTCCATGCCTTTCGCGCTCGATCTCTTTGTCCTGCGACCTCCTTGCCAGGCCGACAGACCAGCGGAACAGGCGACACTTCAAGTATCAATAGTTATATTCTGTATTACTGCTGTAAATATGATGAATTGATGTACTCCTGGGGATATCAAAGTTGTAGTGTTGATACCGATTCAGAAGAGACATATTATCCACATGTAAATCAAATGCTACAATCCTGGTAATGCCTGCTCCTCTTATTTAATATCGCACACTTTTATTTGTTCATTTAAGGGCATGCATTGTCATATTATGCAATGACACGTATACTTGTTTTATCCTGTTTTAAATTGTGTATCAATACCAAATGACTATTAATGAAACGAGAGTTAAGATTTCATAAAATTGAGGCATCAATTATTTTTTATGTAGATATACTAGAAATGCTGTCTATATATTTCTTTTTTGAAGTCATTCGAAACGAAGCGATTTAAAAAGAAGCGATGTGGAGTGGAATAGTAATAATTTAGGTTGCGTATCCTAAGAAGAAGCACAATATTTATTTCTATATTTTCCTAGTGTATTGTCCTAATTAATACGTAATTATTTTTAGATAATTAGGTATTATTGGTGGGTAATTTACCTGATTTTAATTGTAATCATGTTTGCCACAGAGCGTTAGCTCAGATCGAATCTAATCCTAACTTTTCGGTTATTTCTTTGTGAAAAACGCATTCACTTTTCCCTGTATCAGGAAGCAGTTTAAATAATACGTCGTTGTTAATGGTTGAAGTAGCAACTGTTCCTAGCATATCCGAAAAATGTATTACTCAAAATCAGACATGGCACTGCATTACAGATGATTTTGCTTAATTCGATATGCTCTTCTTGGAGATCTGTTTCACACTAAATATTATTGAATGTCATAATAACAGTAATTGCGTGATGGTGACCTTCAGAGCGAAAACGAACAGGAAGTGCAGGAGTCGTAATATGTGGCATCCAACGTGCGCTTAGCAGTTTTCTGACCCATCCTGATTGCTAGGATTGTTCATCATCCATATCGTCACAAATGAGAAGACGGACTCTTATTGCCATGTATAGAATATAATTTAGTACAGACGAATGGTAGAACACAAAAAAAATGTGTTGATGTAGTGGAAATGTATCCTTCTATTTTACCGCACGCCTCCGGAGAGTGTGTTTATATTAAAATGTTTTTTATTTGTTCTGTGCAAGTTCATAATAAAAATATATTTTAAATATATACCAATTTCCCAGTTCTTCCATTTACTTGAATAAAAGAGTATTGATTAACACCCTTCAAACGTTTTGTTTCATCAAAAAATAGGTTTTCTTATCGTCAATCTGATGAATAAAGGCATTGCATTCTGTGATAAAGGCCAGAAAGTGAGTAGTGTTTTGCCAATGTACTCGTAGATGGATGGAAACCATCAAAAACACGTTTTTTTCTAGAATTCTTCCAGACTATTCAGAATGTAACTGGTTGGGAATTGTGCAAAGTGATTTGTCTTGTCGAGAGAGATGGGATGAGTCCGCAGGTGCCGTAAGACAATCAAAACGCGTTTTAGTTGATTAAAACAAAAAAAACACGTTTGAGAATTTTTTGGATTCGCACAAAGATGATAGACACCTCTTTCGTTTCTTGAGGATCGAAACTGTTCTAATCGTGACGGATGGACGAACGGTGCGGCTCTAAACATGAATATCACGGTTTGTCAACACGAATCTCGTTTGCAAATATATTTTTAGCTGAAAATGTATAAAAATATCCCGACTTTGTTTCTTTGCTCTTCACAATTACTCTAAAACGATCAATTTCTCGAATATAATGGCCCATCATTAAATAAAAGACTACTATGTTTCTTCCACATAATGTTCTAATGTTACAGTTTGTCTAATCAATAATTTTGCCGCGAGAACCCTGCAAAATTCAATGCTATAAACAACTGTATTAACCTGAAATTATCCGACTATCAGAACCCAAATCAAAATTAAACTTTTTTCGAAGTTGTTGATCTGATATGAAACAAGAGGACACAATTACTGAAGTGATTTTCCATCTTGCGCCTTCCCGACGGGCAGAACTCTTAACTCGAACTGTAAATACTCAATGACCCGTGCAGCGGATAGAGCTTATCGTTCTGCGTGAAAATATCATACTGCGTTTAAATTAGAAATAAATTTGGATCCTCTAATTGGAAACGAAACATTTAAAGGGCAATAAAGACGAAGAAATGTTAAATAAAAAGCTGTTTAAGACCTCATGTCAGCTTGCGTACTTTCCCTTAGTTGCCGCCGAAAAGACACATTAGCGAGCGAACTGAGGGAAGTTAGAAAGGACGTCGCTGCAGCGGACGTGTAGGTTGGGGGCAGGCTGACGCTTACAAACATTTACATCAATTTAGTACGACCCCACGCACTGCCATCAGAATAGGGCCCTAATTCATAGACGGCGTTAGTCTCCATAGGGGGCACGTGGAACGCCCCAAGGCTTCCCGCCCGCATCCGCCCCCCCACGCCCCTTCCGCGCCGCGTGCCGCCTGGCGCGACACTGGAATATTTGTCAACGGGCCTGCCAGAATGGGATTCGGCGGAAATACTATTGTCGGAGGGCCGTTCGCAATTGTCGCGCGGATGCCGGCCGCCGCCATTCCGCGGCCTCCGCCATGCCCTGTCGCCGCCGAGCTGTCGCCTCCAGGGCACGCGGGGCGTCTGCTCAGCGTCCCCGCCCGCCTTTCCCCGCTTCCTTTCCTCCCCGCCTTGCCTTCTCATCCTACCTTCCCCGACTATTCCCCCCCCGCCATCTTCTCCGCTCCCCATTCCCAGCCGCTCTGCCCCGCGCATTCTTCGTAACGCTAACACGCCGCGCCTCCCCCTGCTTTCCCATCCTACCTGCCACCCACTTCCCGCTCTCCGCCTTTCCACCCCGCAATCCCCACTCAGGCGACCCTACCTTCCTTTCCCGCCTCGCGTTCACCGACACGCCTACCCCACAACGCTCCCCTACTCTGTTTTACTCATTTATTCTGGCTCCGGCCTCAAGTCATCAGTAGCGCGTCGAAACTCACGAAGAGTCTTTTCTGCTCATGCACCACCAGCTAGTCCCAGAGTACTTTGTTGACTTCAATCAACATATAATTCGAAATACTTTAAGCGGGGAGACACATGTCGGTTGCCAGCTTTTTAAAGCTGGTCCTGATCCAGCTTGTCCTGAGTCCTCATTCATCTCCAGCCACATCAGTAGAGGGAGCGCTTCATCAAACCGTCATGATTGGGTCCGAATTTATATGCTGTAATAATCTCTGAAATATGTAAGCATTTATGCAGAAAATAATTTGAAAATATGTATTAAAATTCACAGCACATTTCTCTTAATGCACTGTCCGTTCATGCGACTCTATAAATAAATGTGCTCAATAAAAATTTTGGACAGTAGTAATAGTAGTTTTAATGAACTCCGCAATGCACTGTCTGCCGCTAAATAACTTAATAATTAGTTCCAGTAACATGTTTCAACGCCCGGCGGCTTAGGTTGTTGGTCAGTTTTCTCGCTTTCCATGACGCGATCCCGGGTTCGATTCCCGGTCAGGCAAGATTATAGTGTTAGCTTTTCTTGCAATGTCTCAGTAAATGTTGTTGACGATGAGAAAACTCACTTCTTAGGTTGAGAAGCCCAGAATACGCCTTGGCGGTGTGCTAACCACACGTACCTCTTTAACACAAAGCGCGATGCTGAGACGTCGCTAGTAGGCCATGACCCCTATACGCGCCGATGCGCCAAGTACAAACAAACACAAATGTTTGAACCTAATTCCGAGAACTCTCCAGCAGCTATCTTTGCACCATCAGAGATTCACCATCGAGATAGTTTCGGCGGCACGCTACACCTATACGAAACGATCGTGATTTTTCTCATGATCCCTTGATCATGATCGTCATGATCGTTTCCCACGTTGATCTTCAGATTAACAATTTTCCAAAATATAATGCGAATGAAAGAAGTCAAAATATGCGTAATTGGCATTATAAAATCTTGTTTATATTATTGTAATTAGGGAATTTCATGCATGTTCTAGGTAAGCATACTTTCTGGCAACATGAAAAAAACCTCTTGTAGTGCTCCAACAGTACATACATTCTCGTATTATTTTTAAATATAGAATTATCGAAAATTAAGACTTGAACAAAAAATTAGACCTGCGCTATTCCTTTAAGCGTTCCCTTTTCTATCTGTTGGGGGGGGGGGAGAAAAAATTGGAACGGTTTTCTAGAAAATGCATTTTTTAATAAATTGCGTCAATTTCTGCAACGTCCAGATTACTTGCTATTTGTAAACCAAATTTACTTCATATGTGATGAAGTGATTCTTTAAATACGTAATTTAGAAAAGTAGACTTCATTCGGAATAATGGACGGGACTGACGGGAAACGTGAGTTCGGAACTTATGAGTGTTGGAACTTACGTTCTAATGAGAATGAAATGGCAACTCAAATTACTTGGTACAAATCATTGCTGAAGGGTAAATAACCAGAGAAGTCGACTTATCGCGTTAGAATTTAGAGTATGAATTTTACTCATTATTCATAAATACATTTGCCTATCAAACAACAGAAATTTACCTTACTTGGTTGAATACAAATAGAGAATGATTAAGAAAATATAGTAGTACTTTTTCTTTGATTTTCAGCGAAAAGATGTCCCACCAGGTGGTCAAAGATATTGTTGGAAGTTTGATTTCCGTGGCGGCGAAAATGTGAAATGTAATTGCATCTCGACAGCAGCCACAGAAAGCCGCGAAGCAACGGGGAACACACGCGCACACGGGGAATGACGTCTTCCAATGCAAAAGAGGGAGAAAGTGAGCGACGTCGGCCACGCAGCAAATCAGCAGCAATCGCCCGCTGCCATTGGATTCGGAGGGCGGCAGGCGCGCCCTTTAAGGAACTTCGGCAGGCGCACGGGGGCGGGGGCGGCGGGCGGGGGCGGGGGCGCGGGCGCACCGTTGGCTGCCTTCTCAGCCGTCGCGCCTCCGAAAATCGGCGGCCAAACCCTCCCCCTCCCCCACCAACCTCTACCCCCGCCCATGGCTTTTGATATCGCGCGCTGCCCTTTGAAGCCGGCGCGTCGTATGCGGGCTGCTATCTTAGCCTTCTCCACAAAAGAACCCTCCGGCGCGGGCGGGCGGGCGCTCTCTACTCGACTCGACTCGACGCTCTGGGCGCGCTTCGCGTTTCTTCTTTTTACGACAAGAAGGCCGGGTGAACAGACCTCCTCCCCCCCCCCATTCATCCCCGGCCAACGATCCCCTCCGCCCTGCACCTACCCGTCCTCGCCCCTCCGCCTCCCCCGCCACCCGCTCACTTACGCCCACTCTCCCCTCCCACCCCGCTTCTCTCGCTCCCAAGAAGGCTCCTTCCTCACCGGGCCCACTCCCCCTCTTCTTTCTCCCACACCACTCGCTGCTCCCCGACCAAACTTCCCGGATCTCGTCACAAGTCCCCGCCCAATCGAACTCATCCCCGCCGTTCCCACCCTCCATTCTTTTGCGCTCCCTTCCTGCTCCGTTTTCCCCGGCGGACCCCAGACCCCCTCCCCCGCCCCCACAGTCTAAGACGGTAGAGGGCTCCAGAGGCGGAACCCAGGCGCCGTCCGCGACTCTTCCTAGAAGCGCCTTTTGACGTCTTAAAGCGGCGTCCTAGGCATTGTTGCGGTTCCTTCATGCCGACTCTAATTATTTTTGATGTTTGGATGCACGGAGCTGAAAATGGTCACGAAACAGAAAAGGGGTTTCAAAGGTGCTTTCAGTATTTCTTAATTAATCTAAACAATATGAGAAAGATAAATTCAATTAATCTTCTTTGAGCCTTCGTGTAATTTTGGATTCCGGTTATTCAATCCTTTGATTTCCTACATTTTGGTGCAAATTAATCTGAAATGTTCAACGTATATTTATTGATTATCCGTAGGGTAAAATGTCAATAGCGCGTATACGTATTTCATCAACAAAAAATATGTTTAATATGGGTAAATTTAAACAAATACTAGGATATTATGCTGTACGATTTTCTTTAGAAATGAATTAAAAATAATTTAAATACAAAATCTGTATTTTCCTAGTGGTCATAAATAATTATTGCCATTATATTGCCAATAAATATACAAAAACGGATGTATTTTACTTTTATCATATATTATCATATATCATTTATTGTTTCATGAACCCTATTTCTTCGTGAAATCTACTATATAAACAAGTTCATTTTATAACATTAATATCTTTAAGTAAAAAACTACTAATAAATTGCTCAATAAAATCTTAAAAGTGTCAAGGATCATTTTTTAAATTTCGAATAAAAAAGAAAGTATTCAATCTGTGTTACTCTAAAGTATGATATATAATTTCCTTCAGTTTAAAAATTTTAAAATGAAGGAAATTATATTATCATTTTAAATCAGAAATATTCAAATACATAAATTACTAATAAAGCGATAAACATTGTTCTTTTAAAAATTAAGTTTGAATAACGAATTGGATGTAACAAATATAAAGTTCTGTAATTTTAATTACTATTTTTTTTAAGAATTCTGCATCGCCACTCTGCATTTTAATTAAATTCCAAGTTTCTTAATTGGATTTATATCTGTTGCTGTTTTTGTAGTTTCTGCTATTATATTTACTCAATTAAATTTGATCATTCTTAAGGATCTTTTTTTAAATTTCGGACTCATTGTAAGCACGCACATTAGAAATCTTATTTATCTTTTACAACTATTTCTTAATGTACAGTCCATCAAGAATATATTGCTACTTCCGTTAGATTTTCATCCATTTTCCATTTAGTCCCAATTTAGTTTTTATTTTCAATATACAATATACAACAAATTAATAAATAAAAATAGATACCAGTTCGGATATTGGTACTAATATAGATACCAGTTCTGCTATCGATTGGATTTTATATGTTCTATAGAGTAAAATTCTGAGAGAACCATAACACATACAAGAGGGGTAAATCTCATTGGGTTTGTTATTAACGCATTTCGTAAAATTGACGTTTGTTTATGAATGTTGCTCTTTCGTGGTTGAAAATAACAAAACGTTAGGTGCCACCCATTGCGTTTATCAATCTCTTCAGTACGCAGTTCGTCGATTGATAACGTTGTTGAAGCTTGTCAGTAGCGTAACGAGCTGAGTGTTGGTCCGCCCGCAACACTTTATCCGCCCCCTTTATAAAAGTGTGTAGCAAACACAAGTAGTGATAGCACCTTAAATAATAAAAATATCCCCTATAAATATACACCCTTTTACCCGGGCCCCCCAGCATTGCGGGCTTTGCGGGCCCGAATGATACCCCATACGCCACTAAAGCTTGTAAAGCTCGTCCTTGTTCACTGCATAAATTGTATTACATTGTAGAGAAATTCAGTGGTTGAAATAGCGTAATAATGCGTTTTCACCGTTCTGACAGTTTTAGGAAAATACTTCACAATTTACTGATTGGAAGAGACGTCATTATGGAAAGGACTGGCGTGTTAGGGGCATTGTCGGGGCCGTGGTCGGGGTGTGATCGGAGGCGCGGTGTGGTTGTGGTGGTGGCCAGGAGCGTGAGCACGAAGCGTTGCTGGGAGCGTGGCCAGAAGCAGGCCCGGG
>BOPP01000103.1:2740369-2773497 GCA_017312745.1 Gryllus bimaculatus
GGGGCGGAGGCGACGCGATTGCGCGGAGAAGGAAGAGCGCAGACGAAGAAGCAAAAGGCCGAGGGCTTTGGGGACAGAGCGTTAACCCTAGCGATTCCAAGGTACAAACGAGCCTGCGCGTGACCTACGGGGACCTACCGAATATTCAGTTGGCATTTTGATTCTGTTGAATTAAACAATTTTGCTAAAATAATAAGTTCAATCATTAATTAATACACATGCTTACCAATTTAACTCTCGGGCGGGCCGTTGGTTAGCGTGCTCGCTTTCAACAGCGCAAACATGGATTAGATTCCCGGCCGAGGCAAATTATGACTGTGCGCTTTCCTTGCAAATATCCCAGTATCGATTGCTGAGTGACGATGAGAAAGCCCACCCTAAATTTAAGACGACCAGTATACTCGTATACGGTGAAAGGATGTCTTCGTGCTAACCTCTTTCCCACGGCCAAGAGGGTAGGTCTCCGCTGGTCGGCTAAAGCGCGTTTTGGACTGACGAGCCAAGAACAGGATTCGTTTAAAGAAAAATATCTGAGTTAAACTAAAACTATTAGGTTTTGCAAATAAAAATACTTTTGAATAGATATTCGGTTTTTATTTTAATAAAAATATATTAATGACACAATCTACATTTTGGAATCATACTCCTATGAAGAGCAGGAGATCTTTATAACATAGTATAATAAAGTTTAAAATATTGCTAAGCCACTAAATTATTCAAATATTTTCAAAAAAATCTTAATTATCAGTTTTCCAGTCAATGATTTGGTCGTTGGTTGAATTTTTTAGAGATACCTGAATACCTGTTATAATTTCAATTCTAACAAACACTAAAGAAAATGGCATAATATTTTCATTGGTTTGTTTGATTGAACGCAAGTCGACTTCTACGTTTATTAATTATTCCCCAGGCGGGAATGCACATTTTCAAAATACATGCAACGAGCTGCATGAAGGCTGACTTCGCTTGAAAGAATTCTGAATCCGTAACATAAGGGATTTAATTTAGTGTTTAATTCTGTAATACGTACATTCCATTTGAAGTTTGACAGAATTGAAAGTCCTAGAAATTTTGTTACTTTAACATCAGCTAAATGCATATTGTTCATTTTCAATGGAGCATGCGATTGCTGACTTAAAATGCAAAAATGCATTGAAACTGTTGAAACTTTTGAAAACAGGCTGAAATCCCGGGGAGAAAAAAGGAAAATAAAACTTTACTATAAACTTCTATTAACATATTCGATCGCCTTACATCTTATCCGATCGCTTTGGTACATTAATTACATTTTCTTATTGGATTAAAGGGTTCATTTTAATTTTCATTGTGATAAAACTCAATATAAAGTATGTAAAATTACTAATTATTATGTTTATGTAATAGGGCTGCTGCCGAAGTCAATATAATGTCATACGCTTTCAGTTAGAAAATTATCAAAATGTTAGAAAGGCTACGGATAAGATAGAACCATTGATGAATATACTTCCGTAATAAAACGTATATTTTACTTGTTTAAAATTCATTACATGCTAGTTAGTAATTAGTCGGCTCTCAATGATCAACTAACTTCACAATAAATAACTCTAATGTTTAGAGTAGAGATTCATTAATGAGCACTTAATTCAAACATCTATTTGACCATACGCCCCAACCGTTCTTAGTTTTTGTTTTATAAGCCATCTTGCCCGAGTTTTTGTCTTTTTTTTATTCACTATTCCATATGCATGAAATGTAGCTTCTCTTTCGGTCCTCAAACGACACATGTAGTATTAAATGTTTTGAAATTCAATGCATAAATAAATACTTGTAGTTACATGGCAGGTAACTTGAATGTTTCGATCGGCACACATCGCTCTTCCTCAGGACCCAATGTCCTAAGAAGGTGGAAAAATATGCTTAATTGCCCCGCCTGTTAAACAGTAGCACATCATTTACAAAAGGGAAAATCATTAATTACAGTTGAAAGGAAACGCTTTTATTGCACCCCAAATTGAAGGAGAAAACGTAAACGTGCCTTCTCATCCTTCACGCTAAAAGCTTCTCTCGATGTGCCGTTTCCTCACAGCTGACGCCAAAGTTTAAAAAGATATGTGAACCAGAGAATGTGCGATGATTCGTTTAGGTAGGGAGAAAGATACATGAGGTCAGCAGAAATGTCTATAGTGCTTCTACCTATCAAATACTAACTTGAGAGCTTACGATATGCTGCTTTCTCTGTATGGGTTTGAATAATAAATTGTGACATAGGTACGGAAATAATTACCCATTAATCATGTAACTAAGCCCTTTTTTTCTTACCGAGATAAATCATACCTCAGAATATTGAAAGAAACCTTAATTTAATACATATAGACGGTTGATTTATTGAGTCCCGCAGTACTACGAAATTCCCAATGCGATAAGCAATAAAAAATATTTAATCTGTAAAAGATGTTTAAAAAATAATATGAAAAAAGACGAAACAATTTTCGTTTGACCGATCGGTGAGCCAATCACAATTTTTATTACAAAAAGTCTAGGCAAGGAAACAGCAGAATCCAATCAGTAACTTGACACTTCTCCGGCTGAGAGCGAGAATTCGAAACTCGTGAGAAGAAAAGCTAGTTGTCGATAAGGCAGTAGTTGTAGTCAGAATTAAAAACTTTGGTGCAATAACAGCCGTACTTTGTTCGTTTCCAAGACGTTCATGCTGTGTCATCAATGTAATGATCTTTTTTTGACCCAAGAACGATAGAGCTGCGTGAGACCAGTACAGCTGGAAAAATCAATCGAATGGTTGTAAGCAATTGAAAAAATCTTTTTTTTTCATTTAAGACGCATATTTAAGATTAATTCTACCAAAGCGTGATGATTTACGAACTTCAGAACGATTCAGTATTTGTCCCGATGGAGATGGATTCTCACCACCAGCTGTATCGTAGCTACAGAAAACACGGGACGATTGAACCCAATTTTTCAATTCTTTCCTGATATATTCTGAAGTGCGATGGTAATTTTGATTTTCTGGTAGCTCTCTTTACACTTCAGAACTATCTAATTTGTATGGAAGGTTATGAACGGGAGTGAAATGAATGATTACAATTAATGTATGAACATGTGCTGTACAGGGTTGTGAACAAATTTTTGTTACGTAATCAATATACCTAATTTGTACATGAATATCATTGAGTGCAAATGCTAGCCTTGGTTAAATTTTGGTACCAATAGTTTAAGCTTAAATTTAGATACAGAACCAATTTGCCAGAAGAATCCAGGTAGAATCCGTTGTTCGTTCCTTTGGCGCCACAACCGTTGACGAATTTCCCCGTTTGCTTTATTTTTGTCGTCACTTTCACCATAAATAACACCTTTAAAGTATGCAAGTTTGTTGATTTTGACTTGTTTGACAGTATCGATGGTTACGACAACTATTCTCTGGAGTTATGTTTTGCAAAGAATGGCGAGAGCACACGAGCTCTTCTTCGTGGGACATCCACCGGTAGACTGACTTTCCGTTTTTTTTTGACCGAGAGCGCGGATACTTTCTATATTAAATGAGCGTTTTTTTTAACATTTCCTTGTTTTTTTACTAATCCATAACAAACTAAAAAACTATGTTCATGGTTTGTTCTATAAATCTAATAGCTGAATGTAAATTGCTGGAGATTAGTTATATGATTATATTAGTCATATTATATATTAGTCATATGATATACTCAACACAAAGGAATTTTTTAAAAATTGGGTTCAAGTTACACTCTTGGGTGGGCTACTTGAACCAACACGATGTTTTCGCTTATAAAACCATTGAAATATGCGCTGACTTCATATAGTTCCTATGTTTTCTGCTATAAACATGAATGTAAATATACTAAGAACACGAAGATAATTGAAATATGTGAATGAGAATTTTTATTATATAATTTTTCATCGTTAACAATGACTGCCTAATTAAAAACAGTTTTACACAATTTCACCCTAGAAGATTGTGTTTGAAAGCAGTGAGAGCTCTGCCACGCGTTCATATGCAAGGCTGAATTGCTGCCAAACATTCCTCGAGATGGTGTCCGTGTATTCCGCATATTTGCAACTTCAGGCAATCTTTTGTATTTGTGTGTAATAACGGTAAGTTACAGAGAATAAGAGATATAAGCACTGTTGAAGTTTTAAATATTGAAATATAACTATTAAAACATTAAAAAGATGAAAAAAGATTTGGGTTATTTGGCCATTCTATGAGCGTGAGTCCAAGTGGCCCGGTGTTTGAGATTATGGGCTCACAATTAGAAAATCTGAAAAAAATGGGAAAGACGTTCTACTAATGACGAAGTTATCATTTCCGTTATATTAACAAATATAACATCATCAACATGTAAACTGATTGATGAAAAGTGCATTACACTTACGAGGCTCAGCGTTTAACGCACCCGGAATCACTAACGATCAATCAACCGGCTGCAAGCGGCTGGGGTGGTGTTATTTGGAACGAGATACCTGAGGGCAAACTCCATAAGCCAACGTGAAGATCGGCGCCGGATCTGGCGTTGCAGGGGGAGAGAAACACGGTTACCTCCTGTCTGTAACATGCACTACACTCTCGGTATGAGGAAGAGAAGTAGTTGATAACCCGGATACCCGAAATACTCAGTCGCTCTTCCGTCGGTTGTTTGTCACCGCCGCGTGCCAGAGCGCTGTCGCCGTGGAGAGCGCCGGGTGCGGAGTGGAGCGCGCGGGGCGAGGCGGGGGCGGGGGCGGGAGCGTTGCGGTGTGGGCTGCCGCGACGCAGGAAATGACGCAGTGATTGGCCACCGACAAAGGCACGCGCTCGCGGCGGGCGTTGCCCTCAGCCTGGCTCGCGCCCGCTCCATCGCCTACCCCAGCGCCCTAGCTCTAGAACTCGCCTTCGCCGTAGTGCCCGCACGCCCCCGCGACGTCGCCCCCGCCTGCGCCAACCCGCGCACCCTCACCCTCTTCTTCGCCCGCACAGACGCCATTGCCCTCGCCCGGGCACATACGTGCCCTCGCTCTCCCACTCGCCCTGACCCTCGCTGTTGCCCGAGACATCACCGGCTCCCGCGCCCTCGCTCTAGCCCTCGCACTCCCTCTCGTCCTCGCTCTCGCAGTCACTCTCGCCCTAGCCCGAACCCTCGCGCTCCCTTTGCTCTCACCCTTACTCTCACCCTTACTCTCGCCCTTACTCTCGCCCTTACTCTCGCCATTATTCTCGCCCTTACTCTCGCCCTTACTCTCTTCTTTACTCTCGCTCTCACTCTCGCCCTTATTCTCGCCCTTATTCTCGCCCTTATTCTCGCCCTTATTCTCGCCCTTACTCTCGCCCTTACTCCCTTCTTTACTCTCGCCCTTTCTCTCGTCCATATTCTCGCCCTTACTCTCGCCCTCGGTTTCGCTCCCGATCTCGCCTCCGTTGTCTCTGCGTATGCCTGACCTTCCACACGCCCTCTCCACCCTCGCTATCCCTCGCCTCATCCTACACTTCTCACTGCAGCATTTTTGCTGCTTCAGTCCAGTAGTGATAGGCTATTTTGGCACAGCATCTTCTCTGCGAATACTACTAACATACTCCGTTGCTCCTAGCATTACCAACGGGGACCTTGGTGGCCCATCGTTGATTGTTGATTCGTTTCTTGTACCTGAAGGCTGCAATTTTGTAGGAAGAGTTTTTGTGACTAGCTAGATAGCTAGGTCGTAATCAGCCGCTCTTTGGAGGAGAATTCTAGTGTCCGGCTACTCTGATCGGGAGTTTCTGTTGTTTCTCAGATCAATGCCAGGTGAATGTCGGAGCAGTACTCAGCTTACCAAGTTCTTCTCTCTTCTCCGCACGCACACACACATACACACCCTTAGACGTATGTGCACTTCACTACCACAAATGTCGGCAGAGGAGTCGGGAGCATAGGACCTGTTCCGGCTGAGGCGGTGACCGCGAGGGAGACCTAAATGGAAAACACTCCGCAAGACAACGTCTTCTCCGGATATCACCATTCAGCACAGGAATCCGTCATCACCTCCCGTGATAAAAAGATGCAAAACCCGGCGCTGACGATCAGAGCAGTTGACGCGCCCGAAACCACGAAACAATCAATCAATCGAATTTTCCCCTACATTGAAGGTTCGTAGCATGTCTGGGCTGACGGAGAGGCAGGTCTGGACCTATGAGTCATGTGCTTACAACTTACAACATGTACTGACATTTAGCGCTCCTGCCATCAGTTCACTGCTTGCATGAAGCGGTATCGTATTCGAAGATCTCGCTTCTACCACCTGGTCCGCCCCTTCAAACACTTAAATTTATCTCGGACCGAGGTCGCTCCGGGGCAGTAGCTCGCATCACAAGAAACAGCGCATTCACCGCCCTCCTCCGCCCCCACACTGCTGCTTCCCCCGCCCCGTGAAAAGAAGAACAACGAGTACGCCTCGTAAGTTTTTCATCTGTTAGGAATTTAGGTAGCGTAATGACAGTGTGCGCCTGTTGGCTATGTCATTTACGTGGCACCATACATCTCCGGGAAAGGGATCCCGCCTGCCCCCCCCTGCTGGGGAGTGCGGGCGGGCCGCCACAAAAGGAACATATGTCGGGCAAGGTGAGGGCAGCAGCGCAGCGCACGTTCGCGTAGTCCGACTCCGCGGGGTCGCGCCCGCGCCGCTCCGAAAAGAAGACCAGAGGGAAGAAAAGGGAAAGAGGACGCGGGCGCGGGAGCCGGCGGTGCCATCTCTTATTCACGCCACTTACCTCATTGGGAATCTGGTCGTTCTCAGCAGGGCGGGGGCGGCGGGGCAGGGCGGGGGGGGGCGGCAAGGGCGTGGGTGGGGGAGACCGCAGAGGAGGGGCCTTTCCTTTCGGAGGTCGCGTGGCTGCCGGGTAGACCCACCCCCACCCCACCCCACCCTGCGCTGCGCGGGTCTTGCACAAGACGCAGCGCAAAGGCCGGCTGGGCACGCTGGTTTCAAAGGCGCAAAGGACGGGCAAAATCCGTTTGTCAGAATTCGCCCTATTTATATTTACACCATTTACATTCAAGCACTTGAGGAAAGATAAATGTCCAAATCGTACAGTATTTAGGAATAAGCGAATTCTTAAACAATCATTCCAATGCATGCAATGATGTATCCTTAATAAAGGTGCAACATCCACAACTAAACATACTTTTTCGACCGATCTATCAAACATCGAGCTTCTAAACGAAAACATCAATGCTAATAAGATATTGCGCTAAAATCATGGATGTTTCAAAAACATCGATTTCTTAAAACGCTGATAACCTCTAAGGTAAATCTTCAAACCGCGCCCGCACGAGCTACTTGCCCGCCTGGGGCGCCCGGCCCTCCGGCGAACAATTCACACTTGCTTCCCCTCAAAATGCAGAAGGGGGCACATGCGCCAGCTGAAGAGCAGCGAGGCGGCGAATAGTGATCTCATACGAAAAATGTTTCCCGGATTGTTTCTATCAAATAACCGAGAATTGGATTATGTTTATATTCTTCACTACTTGTTACTATTTTCTCACTCGATTCTCCTTATATATTTTCTTACTTATTTTATTCTCTCCTCACTTATTTTATTTTATCAATAAATTGTCCCTCATTAAACATCTTTACGAAGTGACAAGAATGTGTTTGAATGGCTAATTCTTTCCTTGTTACTCTTTTGTGTTGTGTTACTAAATCCACTTATTTGTTGTATTTACAACTTAACAATTTTCACAAACGGATGGACAGCCCTTTTGGACAGAAAATAATATTTGTCTGTTAAAACTTCTAACTTGAGCGTAGACAGTTAATGGTTTTGTATCACTGTTAATTTAACAGAATTACAAAATCCAGAAATGTTTGATTCAGATTTTAAATTTTATCCTCAATTGAGAATTTCAATTCGGAATGATGTATTATTTCATTTTAATGGATAATTTCTTTGCCTTAAAATAACCTCTATTTGTGACGATAACTTTAATGTAACTTCTCCCGAAGATTATCATGGGCCAGGTATCCAGTGACATATAGCCACTTCATAGCATTTGTACAATCCTTACTTTTAAATCTCACGCCAATTGCTCTAGACACTGCATGCGAGCTCTAGTAAGCTTTTTATCTTGCTCGCCACCTTAACATACCGTTTCACGTGTAACTGTTATTAATAGCGTTAACTGTCAAAAATATCCAATGGGTAATACGGCCATTATAATTCACATTTATCCACGAAAAGTTTACTGACATATGTTTTACCCTTGATCACATTAGACTGAAATAATGTTAAATTAAATAATATCGAAACATATTTTTTCTTATTATGCTACATTTTTATTAGAAAATGAAAGTGACCACGAGGAGACACAGAATACTAAATAAGGATGTTAACAAAATATCAACTCCATTAAATCTGCGTTAAATATATCGACGTGTTCATAGAAACAAGGGTGCTTTTAAAACATCGACATCACTGACGCATTCCATATCCTTAAGCAAAGATTACGTTAAAGATTTGCGCACATCAGAGAACACAAATATTCATACTATAGGACTGAATTCACAGACTTCGAGGTTTTCATCCACCAGGATGTTCAAAGTGAATTTCCCAGTGACTTGGTAGATTAGTAGAGTTACCAGAAACCCGTAGAGTTACCCGTAGAGTTACCAGAAAGATCTCATTTGCGGTATATAGTTCGGCTAAGTACGTATTTGTGTCAAAAGTTCCAGCATTCGCTACAATTATTTTTCATAAATTATTATTTCCATATTCAGTTTTTGTCAGTTATTTCATGCGAAAAACTGTGTTTTTCTGACTTTTTTATTTCATCTATTATTACCTTACTTTATCGTGACTTAGTTTCCCATACTGAGGTTCTTTATTTTCCACTTATTGTACAGTATCGATGCGTATATTATGACGTATTAGCATTTTACGACACGAATTATTGCGTCGTTACATATTCAACCAATCGCAGCGAAACAATCGTGGGTAAACGGGACAGCCAACCACTGTTTTCTCGCACAGATGTCAAATACCCGAGATATCACAAGAAAGTTGTTTCGCAAAATTAGGTTTGCTTTTCTTATAAAATTCCGTTATACAAAAAAATAGAGTATGCAACTCGTTTAGTTAAATGTTAATTCATTGAATTCGTACAAATTTGAAAACTTGCTCCTAACGCTCGTTTCCAAAACATGTACTCATAAATAAAACATAACAATATAAACTAATTGCATAAACTACTATTATTAAATTCGAAGATACTGTATATTAATTTACATAAAAAAATTTTGCTCGTCCAACATTGCACTCGCCAGCAATGTCTTTCTGCGAAGAACCACGGTTCAACTTATCTAAAACTACGAGTTTCTGCTTTAGGACTAGCATGTCATGTTTTCTTCTAAGAGCCATAGAACGGTACAGTTAGGAAGTCACAATTTCAAATATGTGTGTGTTGTCTTTTTAAAGATTTTTAACTAAGAAAATATTGCAACGTTTTTAAATGTATTTACCATAAAATTAAAATAATTGTAAGCCATTTAGATGAGAATGTTTTTTTTTATAAATTGCATTAATTTCAAACAGAAATCCACCAACAAATATACGTTTACTCAGAAAAGTTTACATTAACATTTTTAAAGATTACTTTCTTAGACCAGATATTATTGAAGACAAGAATTTCTACATAATATTATATTTTTGCATTGTTAATTTTTTCACTTTTAAAAAATAGAGCTCGCCGAAAATGTGACCTGTACCAATATTTTTACCGGCCTGTGATACATAGGAGGGAAAATTTAAAAAAACATGTGGAGCCGTTATTAAGAAAATGTTTCTTTTTTATAAATTGCAAGGAATTCAAGCAGAAATTACCCAACAATAGCTCGTCTTATGAAAAAATAACTTTTCATATTCATGTTGTGGTTTAATATTGTGAAGCCACTACAAACAATGCGAGAAAGTATGTATATTTGTAACACTACAAGCTATTAGCCAGGGCCAGTAATAAGAGATTTTCTGTAGAAAAATCGAAGAGCTGATTTTCCGGCGCAGGCAAATTCCGGTGCAAGTTTACAATATTTTCTTACAAAGTAAGGAGAGAAAATAAAAAAATAAATAATGTAAATAAATTTTAAAAAACCAAAATCCCTGCAAGTTAAACACATAAGTTCCACGAAATAAAGGAATTGCTAAATTAGAAGACTATTTCATGCCAAAATTCACATTCAGTTGTACAAGCCACATGTACAGAGGGAGGGATAGCGAATACTTAACTGGTAACATTTGCTGTTGCAGTTTTATGCGTCACGTGATATCCGCAGTGGTGTAGTACCAATAAGTCGTTTTGCCGTATTTGGGAACATTCCCAATTGATCATCGTCGTTCTTTTTCGTCTTTGTTTCTTCTGCTATAAAAGACATATCCTTGTGTAATGTTCTCTCAAGCCTTTAGCGCTTGCGATACATTATTACATATCATACACACCTGATATCTGTATCTCACTTGATTCAATGCACATTTCACATTACCACATTCCTTTTTACATTGCTATGTTGTTGCTATGCGTGATTTGCATTTCATACATTGCTATGCGTGAATTGCAAAGAAAATTTGAAATTTTGAATAATTCGCAGTGATCATACACTAAAGCCTCCAACTTCGATTGATTAATTTACGAAACGTACGTTGCAATAGTTTTGTATCATGATATATATGTTGGGAACCATACCCTAAACTATTAGTGAGAAGGCAAAAAACAAACCTGAATTCTCCAAAAAATAAATAGATAAATTAATTGAATAAGAAACTTGTGTTCTTTAATGGATGCAATGTCAATGCAAGGAAAAATTTCTGAATTTTGAGACGTATTACAAGCCCATTCGTTTAGTAAGTTAAGAGGTTTTTTCCTGAAGAAAAAGTGTCCTGTTTATCTTATTTCTGTCAGTGTCTAAGTGGGTCTTTATTATTCTTCCTGTGTATTCGGTGTTTATGGATGATGGAAATCGCAGCTGGATTTTGTCATTTGCGGTATTATAATTATTACGTGATAATCATTACGACTAATTATTCGTTGTCCATGGCAATCGCAACAATTACTAAGACAATTAAAGGCAAGGCAGTGGCATATCAGTTACCTTCTGGGGATTTCTACATCTGTGTTGTTGATTCACTGAATGCGAGGCTGATAAGGAATTATAGTTGTACTCGAGGCAATATTCCAGTTCAATCAGATAGGCGAGTTTGTGGCGGTAATCGCCTATAACGAGCCCTAATACGGCATCTCCTGTGTCCCACTCATATAAGTTATCCACTAACTGTGGCCGGTAGAGGACTGTTGAAACATAAGTAATAGACTCCCCTCAAAGCAATGAGGTCCAAACGACTTGAGAGCGAAGCAGTTGTTGCAATGAATTGTATGTCAATGAGTTGTATTATTTGTAGAATGTAACAATAGAGTCCGACCGTAAACAAATACTTGAGAGCAACATTATGTTGTCAGCCCATAGATAGCATCGGGTTGCTCACAAATAGATGAAGGTTGGATTGTCAAACACAAACTTCCACGGTTTCAACACACGATGTCCATTAAATTTTCACAATAAACATAACAAGCAAACAATAGAAAGTAGCGAAACTTATATTTCTCTATTGCCTACCTCAAATAAAAATGTCACTTAGAATAATCTTGTACAAAACAGCAAATGTCCTTTGCAGTAGCACCACGTGGGGGGAAGGGGAAGTACGATGGCGTCAGGAGGCGCCAATCGGTCCGTTCTCCATGGCAACAGCACTTTTACGTACGCTGTTCCTCACACGGGCACCTGACGTTGCGCTAATACTAACATTGTGATTGCAAAATGTATTAGCGTATTAGGGTTTAGAGTAAAATTAATGTAAATAAGTTATATAATAATGAATAACAGGGGGGTACATATTGTTGGCACCTAGATATCCCCACGCCGTATTCAGGTTTTCTCAACCTGAGAAGTGGATTTTCTCATCGTCACATAGCAACATATTATATATCGTCACATTGCAAGGAAAACGCACACTATAGTCTTGGCGCGACCGGGAATCGAACCCGGGGCAGTCTAGCGAAAAAGCGAGCAGGTCGTAGAATGGCGACCGAAACTTCGGCACCTTTGCCATGGACGCGGCGTCACCCGGTCAGCCAACGAAATATTAAAATAAAAGGAAACCGAAAATGAGCGCAAACCGGGGATGGCGATTAAATCACTAACTCTGAAAAACCAAAATGCGACGGAGACGCGACTGTGTAACGGGGGAAAGTGCAGAGAAAGTGTCTGTGTCATGCGTCCGCCTCCGAGTGGCAGGGCCTCCAAAACCTCCGTGGGCGACCGCAAATGACACAATCATAAGGACGCCCTCCTTATCTTTAAATCACACAAAGCAATGGTGCAAACCGAAGAGGTTCTCGACAGAACAGCTATATAGATAGGATAGGACAGGAATAATAAAACATCAATCCAATTGGAGGAGCACAATCTTTTTTTTTTTAATTTTAGTTTGTGACCCGTATGGATTGATGTTTATATATACTATCTACAGAATATCAGTTATATAAGGTGCTCCCTCTCTCTCTCTCTCTCTCTCTCTCTCTCTCTCTATATATATATATATATATATATATATATATATATATATATATATATATATATATATGTATATATATATATGCTTATTAAATAAATGCTTATATATTAAATATTTAGCTGTTAAACGCACACGCATGCGAC
The DNA here is from genome assembly GCA_017312745.1 of Gryllus bimaculatus. Taxonomy (NCBI): domain Eukaryota; kingdom Metazoa; phylum Arthropoda; class Insecta; order Orthoptera; family Gryllidae; genus Gryllus; species Gryllus bimaculatus. The sequence goes on from BOPP01000103.1 coordinate 2,753,093, forward strand.
GTAGCATACTCTCGAGAGGCCGGTGCTCCGGAGCAGCGATGCTGCAATGTGCAATGGCCGTCGGGTGGGTCGGCGGTACTCCCATCGTCCGTGTGTCCGTAGTCCTCCCCGTAGAATAATTATCCTTTTATATGATATTCTTGTTATGTGTAACATATACGATAGTGCTAATGAAGCAATCCTCTTTTCGACGATTATTTCAACAGCATTTTATTCTAAAATAAATCTCTAAGAATGGAATTTTGTACAATAGGAGCTTGCATATATGTGTTTTCTCTTTTTTCCCCTTTGTATAATTCTGTCTTTTGATGGCTGCAACCCGTTGCTTAAAGATACTCATTATGATACAAAATTCATTAACATACAGGTTCTTGAGCAATCCCAGAGAAGTTTAAAAAGTATTTACAATTAATCATTGAGAATTATTTTAGAAACAGTTTCGTTGAATTGGGTGCATTAAAATTGCATTTAATATTATATTATGCTTGTCAGTTTTCATGTATTTACTTATTAGTAATTTTTGCGTCGAATAATATTTAAAATAAATTGCATTGTCTTTTCACCTTGATCCTATTTGACTAGACCAGTGGTAAACAAAGCACATCTGCCGCAGGGTAGGGTGCGCTAGGTGGCTTGAATGAATTTTGCATTTCAAGTCCCACCAAATAATTCAACGAAAATGTTTAACTTATAAAAGTTGCCCTACGCTCCCGGAGAAAAAGTACCTTATGAAACTCGAAGTAATGGGTATTAATACACTCGTGTGAAGTTAACGATACTCGCTAATATCGTTATATCACATTCGGGTATTAATATACATCATTATATCACCATTTTATAATGTACTACTTTTAAGCCTCCTGATAACATACTGAAAGAATGCACTCTTCAAAACAACACTTGTGGGTTCGGATTAGGTCCTCAACGTTCCGATTTAGTTCTCCAACACCATATTATAAAGTGGATAGTGATCGTAGCCGGAAAGAACATTCGACAAGATTTGCAACCACACATGTTTTGCAATTAATTATTATTTAATTTTAATTCTTAATCAAGTATATTTTACGTACAACGCTTGAGGATGAAAAACTATGATTAATGTTTGTTGTTATTTAGAACTTGCGTAGTAGAATTTTTAACTACTAGAACATGAATGTTTTTGCATAGTAGAAATTGTTAACATATGAAAGTATTTTAAAAACAGTTTAAAGAATCGGCTAAGCATTCAACTAATTTTAAGTATGGTGGTTCTTCATTTAGCATAGTTTAATTGGAAGGTTATTAAGTTTTTCATATTTATTCATCTAGCTTTCAAAGTTCTAGTTCTAGTTCTAGATGTGTATTGCTCACTTTACTATTCAACATGTAACGCATGATTATAAATGCTGTTAGGAACTAGGAGGCAAGACTGCTGTGTACTGTAAGCTCGCATATGACTCGTATATGCGAGCATGCTTGCGTGTGTGCCACCAAGTTGAGCCAGAAATGAAGCAGAGTTAGAGAAAAAGTGATGCGAGATGGGTAGGTATCCCACCATGTCACAACAAACAGAAAAACAATCACGCCTCGTCAGGTCTCGCTACCGGCCGAACAGAGCTACTGCAATTGTTTTATTAGTGCTTTTAATGAGTTGCCTAATAAATTATCGGATTTCACTGCCAGATGTCACAATTTTTGTTTTATTAACTTAATTCCGATACTGAAAGTGTGTTAGAAGTTAGATATTATTATCGGTTTTCCATACCTTATTTTAGTTGAGCCTGCACCTTGAAATAGATAATTTAATTTTATGTTGAGAACTTCAGAAAACACTAAAAATAAAGGTTCCTTGGATGTTCAGAGGAACACAATACTCTAGAGAAATAGACTAAGCTAATGCTTGTAGTTGCCACCAATATTGCTCCTTCGCTGAGACTCGGGGTAACCACTCACTAATGCACGGAAACCTATAATCGCTGATTCAAACTTCTCTTCACTGTCACATGCATAAAGTCCTTGCTCGAGGTGGAGAAGACGGGGAGGAGATGCACTAATAACGATTTTCCAGTAATTGCATGTCTGACAGGCTTCAGGTGCCCTGCAGCGAACAGCCTCCACGAGCTATTGAGATTGCAAGTCAACGAACTATACAGAGGTGCACGTGACGTTGAGAAGAGAATAAGTAGCGATATATTAGCTCTGATCAGCTTTTGAAGCACTTCTGAAGGTTTATAGTTTCCAAAAGACGGAGACACGTCACACAATGTGCTCGCATGAGATTTCCTTTCAATTGTGCAAATTCTCATGTGTGCCTCACAGACGCTTGTCCTTCATGTCGGCTCAATGATACACAAACAGTAAATGGCAACGGGGAGATATTAGACACGAGGAACGACGTTGTCAGTAAGCCACAGCGCTTGGCGAATGTTAGATTCTCAGAGTTCCATATATTTATAGTGTTGCTTCGGAATTTGAGAGTTTTGCGTTCTCCCTTCTCTAAACAGTTTTAATATCTGGCCTTAATACCTTTCTCCTTTTCACTAACGCATAAAGCCTTTCCCGTCTTCAGCATGATGGTTTAGCGCAAAGTAAATAAATCCAAAACTGTATGTTTCTACATTCTCTTTATCATTTTTAATGGTTTTTAACGTTAATCGTTTCTTCTTGCCTGAACAACCATAATTTTTGTATTTCTCCACATTTTTTATGGAACTATGAATATCAATATTCCTGTCAAGTAATTTTATATATATATATATATATATTTATTCTTTATTTATTTAAAGTCAAAAATTAGTTAAACGTTGAACACTATCGGGAGAAGTGACATTTCACCTCCTTCATGTCACATTTTTATGCACTCCAATATTCTGCAAAATATTCGCTCTGTCCTCTACTAGTGTACTGCATTTCCACTTCATATTGCATTGAAGTACTATGAGGTTCAAAAAGTTCCGGGAGTTGGTTGATAATACAGAAACAAGTTACCTTAACGTACTTTACGCATTTCCTTTAGAATAGTGCCATTCCGTTCACTTCTGCCAGCGTGTGTAAAGTGACTGCAAGACTATCTGGAAGCCATTTCACGATATCTGCCATAGGGCTCTCGCCACATTTACAGTAACTTCTTCGGCATTGAAAATCTTCGCCCTTTTAAATGTGTTTTTTGCTGTGCAGAAAGAAGACGTCAAGTGATGACAGATTTGGAGAGTATGTAGGATGCTGTAGAGTAGCATTCATTATTTTCTTAACAAAAAATGATCGAAGTTGTGGTGCATTCACCTGCAAAAGAAACCAGGTGTTTCCGCTCATTTTCTTGGAAGTTTCCTTCTTTCTGCGACAGTAAGGATTTCCACATACAAACATTTCATTGCAGTACGACCCTCTGGGATAAACTCGTAATGGATGAGATATAGATCGCCACAGAAAACTTTCAACATAAATTATCTCAGCTTTTTCCTTTACAGAATGTTTCGGACAAGATGGTTTGGGACTCGTAGGACTGTCGTTTAGACACTGGCTATACACAAGAACAATCTAGTTCCTTCTTCAGGAATTATGTAGATTGAAAAATTATTTTGTTCAGGAATTACTTTTATTATCAGGTTCAGCTAACCGGGCCTCCAACAAAAATATTGTTTCTATATTTTCTAAAAACAACATTTGCGAAATAAACGTTTCAGACAAATGATGCATGTACAAGTCTTTGCGAACAATAGTGTGCACATTGCAACTGAAATTCTGACCTGGCTAATATCTGCCCAACAGTTTCCTCGGTCACCCACACCCCCGCTGAATGGTATCTTCATTCACAAGGTCTCACCTGGTATCGCAATGGTAAATAAATCCCTGATATATTATGAAGAGAGAATTCACATTTTCTCGATCCCTAATACCGAAAAAATTGTTTGACATCAGAACGTCTCCGTGTGGTAAACGCCAACGCCTAAACTTCTGACACGATTTTGTCCCAAATTAATATTTCCAGATCGATCTGGATGAACTCGAAGCCCTGCGTGTTCAAAGCGGATTCTTTTATTTTTAGGAGAACATTACATGAAGCCTCAACATCTTTAAATTTCGCAGAAATGTATCTCCAACTTTTTTGAATTTTCGAAAATTGGTAAATTTCAAGTATTTTTCGGCGTAAAATTTTTAATATAACCATTTTCCCATAACATAATCTGTTTTTCAAAGACAGATCATGTGATTATTTTCGTTCAAACCTCGATTGTTTTTTAATTAAAAATGTTCAAATTTTTGGGATCTCTTCCTACAACTATAAGTTTGAAGGTAGGACTTTTTGTGCGTATTGAAATATGTGGTTGAAAGTGAAATCATGAAATAGTGTCATGTTGACTGTTTCGAAAATATACCTAGTTTCCGCGTTATTTTGAGTGAATTATAGACAATTTTTAAACAATTATTTTCTGACAAACGGCTCCTCATTCATTTTTCGGCGGATTTTTTTGTGTTTCCAATTTTCTATTCGTGATAAAAGTTTGAGATAAAAATTGGTAGCGGTTTTTGAGAAAAAGCTATTCTCAAAACAATTTTGCTTAAACATCCAGCAGAAATTAATTAAGAACTACACTTCTTTTTCAAAAAATTCTACATGGACCGCTTTCAAGCTCGGTCTTTGAAGAATAGATTTCATTAAGAAAACATGTTTACGTTATTGTAGTTATTGAAAGACGCAGAAAAAATTGAACTTCGCAATTTACAAAATATCAATTACAAATTATTATCAAAAAAAAATTACAAAATATTTCAACGAAAATGTGATCTGCACCACTCTTTCAAGCGTTCTCTAAACCATCCGAAGACCAAGTTTAATGAAAAACTTGGAGCCATTTTTGAGAAAATTTTGAAAATGTTTTAGTTGGAATATAACCATAAGATCACACCATAGGACACTTTTTCGTTTCCGGGGACCGGCAATAAAAAAAAACATTATTTAAAACATTTTCCGTTTTCTGGCGTACAATAACAATACTAAAAATGTAGTAAAATTAAGTGAATTATACTAAAAGCAAATTTAAGTAAATTAAATTAGATAATACAATTAAATTATTGTTTGTATCACAAATATTGATATGAATAATGAAATATTCCTGCGACGTTTTGAAACTAGTAGTAGTGTGAACTGGCTCATCACACCATGCATATATATCCAGAAACCTTCCCTTCCCACAATGTTTCATTCCTTCCCCCATCCCATTGTTTTTGTGCTCGTTCTCTCTCCACCCCACGGTGCCTTACATTCCACGCCCCCGCGGGCCCAAAGCTTGGAAGTGGTCGCTCTTCTGCCTGAGATCGAGCCTTCTCCTCCGCCACCCCCGCCCCGCCCCCACTCTCACCCCCGCTCACCCCCCCCACACGGCGCCCACCGTTGTCAGCCTTCGAATTTCATTTCGAGTTGGCGATTTTTATGAGTTCCGCTTTGAAAGAGAATAAATAAAGCCAGAGCCTACATCAAAGTGTGTATTTTGCTAGCATTTGATCTCCGGGGATCCCGACACGCGCTCGCTTCGGAAATAGCTTCGAGAGACTTGTTTTATTACCCAAAGTAATGAAATGCAGTTCAAAAATGTTGCAAATTTCCGAAATCATTGAGGCTCTCTCCAAACAAAACCAATTTCCTAGCGGTGATGTTTACTTTTTCCCCTGTAATAGGTGAATGAAACTTGAGTATTTTCTCCGAACGCATAGTCGCCAAATAATTGGTCCACTAGTCGAGAATTGACTCGCACATATTGGTTTGTAAGCACAAAGCGTTGTCGGCAAGCTGAGTAAAGATGAGTTAGCGTGGGGAACGTTTTGACGTTACAATCGTTTTCATCGGCAATAAGGCAGCGTTTCGTGTGGAGAGCAATACAACCAACTTCCACAAAAACACATCAAATCGTCGAATCGATGGAAACTATTACTAGAATCTGCGATGTGAAACACATCGCTGTGTACAGAAGAATTATACTAGTTTACAACATGATCATCCCTGGGCAGATGAGACAGTCGTTGTTGGCCCTCGTATAGTCCCAGGCTCCCAATAATGGTAACAAAGCCACATTGACAAGTACGAAAAGGAATGTAAATCAATTTATATTTGATACATGAGTTGCATTTCACGTTTCAAACTGTTAATAATCAACAACTAGGAAAACGGAAATGAGAATGACAATTCACATTAAAAGAAAGTCACCCCATTGCGATTCATGTAACATTACTTGGCAATTGCCTGGTCAATTATTTCTAGAGTATGTCCCATCTCTTCATGTCGACTCCTTAAATTTAGCGGCGCTAATTTGATCACCATGAGAATCTTCACGAAGATCGCTGCCTCCTCCTTTCCGGCCTTGAAGGCGGCCTTCCGGTCTTGAACTTTTCTTTTTCTCAAGTACCTCTTCATATAGTTGCCCTTCTGTGGCTCACGGTTACGTGGTTTTACTTCTTTTAACTCCTTTCTGCAGCCCTCTGACCTGGTCTTTTCAAAACCGCCAGATCCTTTTTACTTCACTCGCTCTACAGCCACATTTTTCCTTTCCTGACGGCTTTGAATTTTTCAGTTTTTGTTGCTTAGAGACATCTTTTACTGTGTTACATTTTTATATTTTTTGCTTCCACGTATCTGCTTTATGTACGTAATGATGGGAGGATAAACTTATTATATCCACATACGCATTATATCGTTTTTGTAATGAAATTACGAAAGAAAGAAAAGTTGTAAAAAGTAACCCCCATTGTAGACTGATACAATAACTTGTTTATTGCTTTGCTACATTGTATGTTATTTTACTTGTGAATGATTTCTTGACTCTTACGCGTCTTGGTCCTCGTTTGTTTACACATATTGTTTCGTTTACACACGTATGTTGGGAGCAACGACAATCTCGCAATATATTTTCTAGAAATTTTGAACAGACTTTTTTATCAAGCATGCAATTACATGGCGGTTGCAGTCTAAAGGCCATTAAAATTAAATAAGAATTTGACCTAGGAAAATAATGAAAATTTCGCGCTTCTTTCAGAGATATGTCCGTCAAATTTCTCAGGTAATTTGAATGTCAGTGAAGCAGCCCGAACTCTTTTGTTAATATTATAAATGTATATCTTTTGTTAAATTAAAAATGTATACGTTTTTAATTGATTATTGCTTGAAAATGTTCTAGTTATTACATTTAAATATATTTGTTTTTATTCACTTTTTAATTAAGGTAACCATTGCTTAAATTTTATGTATCTTAGATTTACACTCATGTGTTTTCTTGGCTTCCAAATTACTTAATCTAAACTTATTCTATATACTATAATTACAACATTGTTTTAGGCATCTCTAGTAAATATCTACTGTTAACAATCACTTGAAATACTTTTAGGAATGATTCGAAAGGACATTTCTTGTTAATTCTGGTCGGTGTATAGTTTGTTGAGTCTAGAGTGTATTGTTATGATAGATCTATTATGTTTATGTTTGTGTAGAAACTATTCGAGAGAAGTGTTATTTGATTGATAATAGATGCATTTTGAGTTCTCTATGAAGTTGTTGGTTACAAATAGACCAGTGGGCGTATGTGATTAATCTGAGGAGCTTATTTTCAACTATTTCTTATTTATAAGTTATTTAGATGGGACATTCATATAACATTACGGATCTGAATGGAGTTTTGTATTGTTATGGTAGTGGATATTGAATACTTAGATTTTCCTGGTAAGTACTGTATCCAGATATAATCCGAAGTATTTGATGGGTTGATATTGTGGTGTCCAGTCAATTCGGTTTTTTTATTTCTAACGTGTTGAGGACAGAAAATTGTCTTGGTTGAAAAGATTTTTCCTTTAGATATCGTCTGAAGGATCTACAATATGTTATAAATAGAGGGATGATATCTTGTAACTATATAGATGTTCCTATTGTTTTATGTTTATGAATTAATCTCAGATGCCAAACTTTATCAGAAGCCTGAGATATGTCTAAAAATACTCTTATTGTTTGTTTGTTTTTTCTTCCAAGTTTATTTATTATGGATATTCTTAGGAGTTGGTGCGCTTTGATATTTTATTTCTATATCCGAATTGATGATTTGGAGTGTCTTTTATCCTGGTTGGATCGTCATTTACTCTTTTTGTAATCACTACTCCGCGTGATTACCCCGACTCACCTAAATACCTGATTTTTGTCCGATTCAGCGTTACCCCGGCTGCTCAGTCTGCAGACTCTAGAGGGAGGCATACGTGACAGGACTAACTTTAATGCTACCACAACAATCAAACGCATTCTTTTATTTTTAACATGATTTTAATGATCCTTTTTTTAATCGAGATGAAGCCTCATGCTAAAATGTATCTTACGAACTATCTTAAAACTAATCTTATCTTAAAGGGCCGTACTAGCCAGAGTCAGTGGCCTTCCGGGCGGTCATGACCCGGCTCGCGAGAGCGGCAGCCCTGCGCCCCGGCGACTTGAAGTGGTCAGTCAGCAGCGGTCGGTGCCCCACCTCGGCCCATTGTCCGTCAGCGCGGTGGACGGGAGGCAGGCGGCGTCTTCCTGGGATCAGGGGCCCGGGTTACGTGAGCGGCAGTCGTCAGCCGGCTGCTGTCCATACGGCGCCGCTGCGTTGACTGGCGCCACTGTGTTGCTTCGGGCGTTGGCGGCACGTTAATTTGTTGCACGTTGGCGGTCGCGTTAATTTCGCCACGGCCCGTCGTCACTCTGGGATCACTTCCGGTCACTTATCGTCGTGGACCACTGCCATTGTTCAAAGTCTGCGCCCCCGAGTCGGTGCGAGATGTGGCGAAGAGGCAAGGCATTCGGGCGGCGGCGTGGCAGCAATGCATCCGCAGGCGTCCCCCCGTGAGTTCAAGCAGAATCCGAATGTGCAGGACCAGAATGTAAAAATACATTAAATGTTCAATGTGCAGGATCACAATTGAGAATGAACAAGCTAGCGTCTTTAGCTCGCGTCGTAGGCTTCGCGGATCATGTGACGCTCCTCCGCTTCATTTCCCGCCATTGGTGGGCACCCGAACGTCATCTGACTTCCAAGAATAGGACTCGGCGGTGGTGCGTCGCTGGGAAGAGGAGGCGTACTTTCCCCTGAGTCACAGGATGTGGCCTGGCGTGGCTTGCGCCGGAACAAAAGGGCTGGATTCCATAGCGTCCCGCGCACGCAGGTAGAGGACAACTGCACGATTCCTGGCGTCTTTCTCAACGGCTATATATACAATATCATTTTATAAAATACGCGACGCGTGGGACCGTCCCATTACATTTCTTATATTAATTTTTCAAATAAGTTTGAATCGTATGAAAGACCGTTTTTTGGTCTACAGAATTCTGTCGTACTATAATTTTTGTTTTGTCTAGAAATTGAAATGATGTTAGTTTGTGATTTTCGTTATTGGAGAAATAGCATATTTTAAGTGACGAATTTTAGATATTATTCATGTATGACGAGGTTTGGATTGTAGTATTGTATTGCCAGTTTAATCATGTTATCAAGGATTTATTTTCAGTATAGTTCTGATTAGGTTCTCGACATCTGTTGGTGAAATACATCTTATTCTGCCTGAAACATATTCTGGTACTGCGTTGGAGTCTATTATTGCTACAGTAGAAATAAGGATTTTTCCTTTAATGAAATCAGTTTTCCCTAATGCTCGAAGACAGATTTTAATTAAAGGAACGTACAATTTTTGAATACTTTTCGCGTAATTTTGCAAATATTTTCTCAAAACCGGCTCAGTTTTTTAATGTAAGCGTCGTATGTGGCAGAGAACGGTAAACAATTGGTGCTATACCCGTGTCGGACTAAGTCAATTTCCGAAAGTTAACATTAAGAAAGTACAATATTGATGAATGATATTTTTCCTTAAAAATATTATGTTATAAATATTAAATGTTTAATATTTAAAAAGCATATTTAATGTGGTCACGAAAAATTGAATAGTTTTTCTTAATTATGACTTGAAGTTATTGCAATTTATAAACAAAATTTTAAACCGGCTTAATTTTTCCCCTCAATTCTTTTTTTCTCACGAATAGAACAAATAGCGCTTAATAAGCTGGCGCTAGTCTCCTTTTAGTTGAACTTTCTGAATTTTCTAAAATTGCATGAGTTAGAAGTAATGGGAGCATCACGTTTTCTTAAGCTAAGGCCGAGTTCTGCCGAAAGCGAACGCATCCGAAGATGGCTTCCCTATACGTATCTATTTTGGGGGAAAGTGGAAAATGCAATTAGGTCATTGTTAATGAATCTTTTTAACAGTGGTAAGCACATTTCTGAGGCCTCATACCCCGTTGAGAAGGACGTTTGTGAATGCGTTAATAATATTAATTTTATAAGGCAGGAGGTGTAACAAAGATCTGCCATCGGCCACTGTTGAAAAATCGAAGCAAAGCGCGAGGCGTGAGGCCGTGGCCGTCGGCGAATCCTCGGTGGCCGGAGCTGCCCTGCCTGGGCGGGCCGGGCGGGGCGAGGCGGGCGCCCAAACAAAGGCGCGGATTAGAGCCTCAATAGCCGCATTCGCCTCGTAGGCGGACGGGCGGCTGCCTAGGTGCTCCATGGGCCACAATGCTCCCCGAATAGGCCCGGCGCCGCCGTCGCTCAGGGCTCCCGGAAGCTGATCGCTCAGCTTTCGCCGAGTGACGGCCGGCGACCGACGCTGACGCTGAAGGTTTGGAGAGGTGGCTCAGGGCATCAAGTGATGTCGCTGCAATGCCTCTGACCGGGAGGTCCTGGGTTCGAGTACCGACAGAGGCACGATTTTCAACACTAGCTCGAATTCAGTGGTGTCTGGAGAAGAATTCTAGCTGCCATGTGCTCTGAACGCTAGTTTTCCGTGGTTTCTTCGATCAATACCAGGCGAATGCCGGAGCACAACATTAACAAACGTATTAGGGCTGCGCGCGATCTTTTCTTCTTCTTCTTCTTCTTCTTCATTACCCTTCTTCACTCTTACTTACACTTGCATGCACTACACTAAGACGCCTACCGGGAGACCGGTCGGGAGCTTAGATTTTGTCCCGGCTGGGACGGTGGCCACCTGATGGATGATACCTGGTTAGGGAAACCCCGTTAACCGACGGTAGATTGGCGCCGGATCTGACCATCTAGCGGAAGTTCACCGCCACTTCCTGCGATCGAAAATGCATTACACTTACGGCACTAAAGACCTTAGTAGTTGGTGCGTTGGTGCGTTTTTCGCCGTTTTTCACCGCAGCGTAAGACCGGAGCCTCGTTGCTGGCTTGGAAAAGCAAGTCAAAGCGACTAATGCAGGACAAATAAAACTGCCCCTACTTTTTGACAATGAAATATATTAAGCTAGCTAAATTGTTAATATTAAACGCATTAAAAGATTACGTAGAATATTTTGATTACTGAGCGGGGACGTAAAAATGAGTTGTTTTGTCCAAACAAAATATTACGCATGTTGATACTGCAGTGCATTGTCATGAAAGTAAAAATCAAAGTAACTTTTGCGCACTTAGTGTGAAACTCCACACTTTAAAATGAGATGATGAATATGTGTGTATGTTCTTATAGTTAAGAGAAAAACTGAAAAAAATTTTTTTTGAAAAACATCCACTGAAAAATATAGGTTACATTATTGATATGAAATGTATTTTTCAACTACTAAAAATATGTGTATTTATTTCAATAGATAGTTTAATTATATTTATTCACTAACAAGAAACCTTTTTTTCTGACATTAAAACAAACGATTTTAATAAGTGAGTATTTGCTATTTCTCGGCGCGTCACCTGTTCTATTCTTTAGTCCCATTAGTGTAGTGCATTTTATAGACAGGGGTCAGTTACTCCTCACTGGAACATGTGATCCGGCGCAGACGACAAGATGGCTTACAAGGCTTTCCCCAACAACGTCGTTTAATGGAGCATTCAATACTGAGGTAGAATAGCGGGGTAATATTGACGGAAGTAGCGGTTTTTTTAGTCTGTCAACCATTCCATGTCCTTTTGTATGAATTGCCGGAGGCAAGGCGAGTGACGGAGACCGTTTTCCCTGGAGGTTCGTGGCCGCTGCCCGGTCGAAGGAAGCGAGGCGAGGCCGGAGAGGGCGGCCTAATGGACGGCGGGAGTGCGAGCGTGGGTGGGATCGCCCCAGTCCAACGCTCCACGGTGGCGGCGGCGAGGCCCGCAACGACCGGATGCCGTGTGGATGCTGGGCGGCAGGGATGGGGCAGCGGGTGTGAGGGTGGGGCTTGAGGAAACGGTCAGGCGTGAGGACGATGGTAGTGCGGAGACGAGGACTGCAACAGGAGCGGAGGCACAGGCGACGACAGACACGGGGTGGAGGTAGAAGTGGAGATGGCGGCGCGATGGGTGTGCAGGTGAGATGCAGGGGGTGAACTGTGGCTGCAGGGGAAGGAGACAGTGTTATTGTGTGGTGCGGTGGAATTGGGTTGGAGGTAGCATTCTAAGTCGCGCTATAGAGAGTCCAAAAATTTGTACTATCTAGGCAAATGATCCCCGTCTCTATCAAGTTTTTCGTGCAGTTTCCTTCATCCTTTGGGCAGTGCTGAGGTGGATCCTTGTTTTGCTTCTGGACATAAATCTTGCTTCACTTTCTGTGCACGTTTTCTTGAGATCAGTGGGAAATAGTTATTCAAATAATCGTTTTCTATGTTCTCGCACCAGAAACTCGATCCCTTCGCCTTGGGATCGATAAGGGATAATATCGATACCTTTCCAGTAGTACCTCATTTGCAGGTCGTTATTGTTTGAGGTAGTAGCGACATGTAATTGGAAATCGAACTACACTTGCGGAGCCCCAAGAGACGTCGCGGGTGAGATCGGGGGAAGGCGCTGCGGCGGAAGTGCAGTTGTGGTTGTGCGGAGCAACTCTATGAGACAGTTGTACGGCGCAGAACAGATGATCGGCCCACTCGGAGGCAAGGTTGGGGAACGGGGGCGGGGGGCCCTGGACAACAGTGATGTGTGCACTGATTTATTTATTTATTTATTTATTTATTTATTTATTTATTTATTTATTTATTTATTTATTTATTTATTTATTTACATTCAGTTATTTCTATTTAGTATTAATAATTGTATAACTGTACACCACTGATGTTACAACACTCGTTCTGTACAGTTTGCCGCGATTGTGGCTCAGAATTCAACGTCTAGAAATAAAGCTGCGGTCGTTAGTATGGCGATGTTGGTGAAATGAACCTCCCTTGGCTGGACGGTCACGGGCTCAGCAGATCACCGCAAGGCGCGTAGCGCTCACAGAGGCATTTATTCTCGCATCAGCTGCGAGCCAGTGCACTCGCTCCGCTAACAGCAGCGAGAATCGTTAAGTGTGAAAGTGCAACTCAACATCACTCCGAACGTTAGGAACAGTGGTGACTTCGTGTTCGAAATGGTGTTCAGTGGTCATAATTATTCAGTACTAGTGCTTTAGTAATTGAATTGAACAATTATTTATCCAGCACAGGGCGAATGGTCACGGAAGCCCTAAATTCGTTATATCATTCGGAAGTCATCTAATGTGGTTCCCGAAGAAGGCAACGTGACTTTCACGGACAGCATGGAATTCGCCGAAATACCGCCTGAACGTGAACACATTGCAAGTAACAGCATCCAATTCTGGGCCGGATCATCAGTCCAGCCCGAGGAACAAATGCATTCACAACAGTCAGATGCTTCAACCCAACCGTATCAGAACAAGGTAATGTCCCAAGGAAAGCGAGCCAGCGATAACGACAGTGGTAACAGAGACCTTAAACGTATAACTGCAGACAGTCAGCCTCCGGCAGGGTCGAACCTACAAAACCAATACAATGTAGAAATCAAAAACAGATTTAGTTGGCTAAACGAAGATGATGAGACCCAGAAGAAACCCAGATGATCTAGGTGACGAAAATAAAATCCCACCAAATGTTGTTATTAATTTTGAAATTAGTAAAAAGTTTGAAGATTCCCTCGCGATTAAAATAAAATAAAACGTCTCATCCAACTTCACTACAGAATTCAAAAATCAAAGAATCGAATCCAATTCCAATCAGCGACCGACTTCTCAAAAGCAGTTAAATATTTCCTGGACACCGAAAAATAATTTCACACGTATTCGGATAAAATCAGTAAAAAATATTTAATTGTGATCAAAAATATTCAACCTTCAATCTCAGAAAATGAAATATTAGCCGACATTAACAAATTCAGTTCTGCTACAAAAGTTACTTCACTATATAAAAACAATTCCCCAATCCCACTAGTGACAGTATACTTAACGGAACTCAACAAAATCGAAGATGGGTTTGAAATAAAACCAATAGGCAATAATATTGTAGACCGGAAGGAATAAAGAAAACCAAAGGCCCCCAACAATGTTGCCGGTGTTTAGAATTTTGGACACAGTAAAAATAATTGAAATCATACAATTTCGTGAGTGATTTGTGCAAGTGATCACCTATCAGAAAACTGTGAACGAAAGGCCTCCACTCCTACATTTAAACATTGTCTCGGAAAGCACAGGGCTGACCTCAGATTTGTAAAATGTCCATATCATCAAAAAATTCTAAAAAATAAATGAAATAATTGGAATGACAGACTTAGGAACAATCCTATTCCCCCGCAGTTCCATACAACAAACTTTCTAATACTACCTCCAAGCAACAACATTCTTAATTTCTCACAAGCAACAAATATCAACCACCAACAAAACACAACGAACACAAATCACCAACAGCATAACAACCAACAGACTAACAGAAACTACAACAATTTCAATATTGGTAACTCAATCATACAAAACATCACTCAGTTTATAACCAAGCACATCAATAATTTTCTAAATTCATTAACACCAACAATTTTTCAGGATATCCAACAATCAATTGCTATGTCATTTAGCAACAATTATGGATCACCATAATGATATAATTATGTTAAAGTGGAATGCCAATGACAAAATCAACAAAAAAGCCGAATTACAACACCAAAACTCGAAAAGAGGACGAGTATTAATACTAATAAAATGCAGTACATCACATCACCAGATTACTCTACCACACACACCCGGACTCGAAACAGCAGCAATACATGTAAAGTATAACAATAACATGACAATAAAAATAGTAACTGCTTACAAACCTCCAAATTTAAAAATCAAAACTATCAACATCTCTACATTATTACAACTACCAAATCCATTCTTTATTGCAGGTGATCTAAACACTTCTCATGGGGATGTCGGGCTACAAATCCCTCTGAATAATACTGATACAACATAGAACGGAACCTGAATCTCAACATATTATCACCAACCGAACCCACTTACTTCCCATGTGATCCAAACAAAAATCGAGACTTACTTTACATAGCAGTCACAAATATTAAAACTCAATTCTTTTCTACAATGTACCAGGAACTCGAATCAGACCACTTACCAGTAATAATATTAACTCGCTTAGAAAAGCCTCCCTCATCCCCCACTCACCCACCTTAAATACTTATAACATTAATTGGAAGTACTTAAAAGGTTCTATAAATAAATCCATTCCTCCATTTCACAACCTGAACTTTCTCCAAGAAATTAATCAAACCATCAATACCCTCAACAATATAATAATTAGTGCACAAACAGCTCCCAACTAATATAATTAACGTAATCCGAAATAATGCACAAACCGCTCCCAACTAATATAATTAACTTAATTCGAAAAAAAAATAAAACAAGACTTTGGAATTACCTAAGTATTCCTTCTTTAAAAAAATAACTAAATCTATTAAATAATATTTGTAAAAAGGTTCTAAACAGATATAAACAACAATAGAATTCCTATACCAATAGCTTAAATACTAAAAACAACTCTCTATTCCAGTTTACTAAGAAACTCATAAAACAATAGAATACTTGGGCTTAAACTTCGATACCCGACTCAACTGGAAGCAACATATAGAGGTAAAAACTCAGCAAGCCAAACCTAAACTAATTCAACTGCGACCCTTTCTGAATTAACACAGTCAACTCTCCAAATCTAATGCTCTATTACTCTACAAAACAATAATCCGGCCGATATTACTCTATGCTTGTCTCATCTGGACCAATGCTACTAATACCAACCTAAACAAAATATATTATTTTTATATAATTGTAAGTATAATTTTAAGTTAGTGTAAGTTAGTATAAGATAGATTAAGACCATCAAACATTTGGATAGTTATTTAAACTGAATATTGTAATGTCTACCAAAAGTAAAGTTACAATAAAAAACAAAACAAAAAACAGAAGGCATTGCGCACGTCTGTTGCAGGTGTGAGTAATAGTCGAAGGTGGCACTGGTTGCGGATAAATGGTCGTTAATGAATTATGATGGCCTTTGCCGTCGCGTACTGCGTATTTGACAGTTTTGCCGTATTGCATTTAGATTTGATGTTCCATTTACTCGCGCGCATTTTGCATCGTCACTGACTGGCCATTGACCTCTTTTGAGGTGAGATGTGTGGACAAACTAAATCAAGCTTGTACAGATCGTTGCAGGATAGATCGTGCTGATGATTTTGATTTGATGTTGAATTATGTTCGTCAAATAAATCCATTAAAGTTGTATGTAACGTATGGGGACGACATATATGACTACTACTTCACCATTTTACTATACATGGTTGCATGATGAAAAATAGTACCACAAAGCGAGGTTTCCAACATTTGAAAACTAGGAATTTTCACTGCCGATTTCCCCTACCTCCCGATAGAAAAGATCTTACAGTACATGCACCTCTATATCCGGCTGCGGGCGGAGTTCGCTTAGAGCGGATACTCGAAGTGGATTACATATCCTTTGTGAAGTGTTGGTCATATTTAATCTGGGTAGCGTGTGATTCTAATGATCAGATTCTACTGAATGAACATGTGATTCGGGTCGTTTTCCCGCATCCCGACCGGGCAAGATTTTCCATTTCTTTTTCTTGTGCGATCTTCTTTACTTACATGCACCAGTACGTGTCGGAGACCGGTCGCGAACTCAGAGCTAGTCCCGCCATTTCCCAGGGCAGAACACTCACTACATTAACGGGAATAATGCAGCTGAAGAGCCTGGAAAAATTCAATCAGCAAACAACATTGTGGTAGCATATTTTCAAGTGGTTGAAGTAGTCCTCAGATGTGAATTGCTAAGATTTTTAACAGCTGATTAGTTTTAATCATATACTCAACGCTGTACTAAGATCATCTCCTTTGAGAAGTGTCTTTCTTTTGAAGTTAGTGAAAATGTTTTCTATGGTAAACGTTTATTGCTTAGAAATTTCTATTCGACAAAACATATCATATAGATTGATAATATTAATGCTTAATAATTAGTAAAATATAAGTGAATATAAGAAATTGGCTCATAAATGGCATCAGAAATAACTGGAACATGAATATCTCAAAACGAGCTCTGTGAAGCTTTTGCGTCTGTAAAGCGAATTCTCTCTGCTTGCGCGTTTCGCTAAATGTCGAGAGGAGTTCGCGGAAAATAAACAGCTGTTTTTAACATGACATTTAAATACGAGATCCCGTGTTTGTAGCAAACAAATACTGAATATATTTAGTGAAGGAGTTTAAGGACTGGCACACAGCAACAACATGAAATTCAGAGCAATGAAGAACGTAATGCACATAATTTCCATTAACTCTATATGCAAAATGAACATCAATGCTTTTGCAAGCAATGCAATGAAGCGAAATGAATCATTTATTATTATTATTATTATTATTATTATTATTATTATTATTATTATTATTATTATTATTATATTATAATATTATATTATTAGCCCACTTCGATCCCATTAAATGCAAGGGCCAGTAGAAGTATGTAACCCTATATTTACAATCACAGAGTGGAATTTCTTTCTGCAACAGCTAGTTACCAAATACATCATTAGCTATGGGTTGTAGTTTCCCGTTTTATCAGAAGAACAGCTGATTGTAGCATTCGTAACATGTAGCTATTTAATTTTCAATCGCATTTCATCTACCAATTTTTCAAGTAAATCATTTCGTGTCTTTTGTTGTTATTCGAAGCAGTCTGTGCCGTCCTGCTATGGAGACGGCAGACTGTATTGCTGTAAGAAATATGTTATCACAAGAAATCATCACAAATTTTAAACGTTTCAAAGTCACTAAATTTTTGTTTTAATTTCTCTGTACTGTTCATACAGTATAGAAGAGAGTTCAGGTAATGCAAAAATGGATAAATCTTGTTATTAAATGTAGTAAATTACCACTTCTTGTACATTATGTGGTCATAATCCGTGTCCTGTGTATCGCTGATACCTGAACATTGATTGATGTAAAAATGTTTGCCCGTTGTAGTTAAAACTCGCGCCTAAACCGGTTAGACAATTATCTTCAAAACTGATACTTCACGATCGATTCCAACGAAATCGAGGTCCCGCGAATTTGGAAAGTATATTTTGAATTCGAGTGTACTTTACATGAAATCTCAATTCCATTTGATAAATTGGGCATAAACCTGCTTATGTTAAAAGAAGTACACGTTCAAAAAAGTTTTCAAATGAGTCTCTTTCTAGGGCGTTGTGTCTTTATTAAAATAATATGTGCGTAGAAATTGAAAGAAATTTTTTCAGCCTCCGACATTGAGAGAGAAGTCAATTATTTCTATAAATACCCAGAAACTTAGGAAATTGTGTTTCGATTTTGTCTGAAAAATGCACATATTATACGAGTATTATGATATTCTGTGTATTCTCACATTGCATATTCTGGTTGCATTCTCAGACTTGCCAGTACTTATGATCGAGCGGATGTCACGTGACAACAAGGCTCTAAAGGGGCCGCTTTCAGTTAACATGTGTTATGGAATAGCAACTTTTTTAATTTTCTGACACGTAAAGAACTGTTCTACTCTGTATAGTATATACTCTACAATGGTATTGCAGTTTACGTGAAGACTTTTAATTGCAGTATTTCATTTAATGCAGTATTATGCAAGAGAATTCTGTTTGTTGTTCTTGAGCAGTGTGTGCGCTGCGTTTTGGAAAGTCGTATTTGTGGTTTTGTTCAGCAATATTTGAGCTGCTTCAGGCCACTCGCATTCAATCTGCAGGTACGAGTACGTAAGCGATATGCCCTTGACGATACTAAACAGATCGTTTTTCTTTGCTGAAAATGCGAAATTGTTTGCAATACAGAAAAAGGTAAATTTTAGATTTCAATTTTTCCCTAATAACAAATTAATAGTAAACGATGGGAAAAAGGTTCCAATGAAGTTGTTCGTTTCATATAAACAATTTTACCCTCCACAAAATGTGAACGATGTTCCATTGATTGAATTCAAAGACCACAAAATCAGTCCAATAATGCCCTTGTCTCCAGACCTACCTGACCTTGCCTCTAGAATCTGGTCTCTAGACCGTGACCTTGTCTCTAGACGTTGCCTCGAGCTTCCTTCAGAATATCTATAATTTAGAGCTTTCAACGAAAATGAGACCTGCGCCGTTCTTCTAAGCATTCTTCACGCTATCACAGAACAAAGTTTAATCCAAACTCTTGGAGCCATTTTTTAGAAAAATTTTTTAGGCTTCCGGCAAAATAACCCCCAAAATCCGAATAACCGTATTACACTCGCAGGGCCTTCAGTTTGCTCAGATCGAAAGAGGAATATACATTTTGGAGAAAATTATGTGCACATTAGAGTCGATAGCATTTACTCAGGGGGCAGACAGGCAGACAGACACAGAGAAACGTTTTTTCATCAATCTATTTTTCATTACTAAGGATCCACATAACGTGGATTCTGACTGCACAACATGTTAGAGGAAGTAATTAAGTACATATATAGGAAGCCAATTAATCTGCTTTTTTGGTACTAGGCCCCGATAATAAGATTTTTGTTGTCTATTTCCGCCGCGGTATTATAATACCTTCTATTTAACACATAACCGCTACAAGGTTAAAAAGTAAAGAATGTTTTTTCTACATCAGGGGACTCTAAAAGTCTACATTTACATTAAAATCTCAAAATAGATTTTTCGCAGAATAACATAATTTTTGTCTACATTACTTCCTTTTACACATACGGATTGAAGACAATAAAAATAACTGTAGACAAGAGATACACAAGATACAATTTAGGTATCAAGTTGAATCTACATTATTACTGTGCTATTAAATTTTCGAAAATCGAAAACTTTTCAGAATTCGATTTCTGATTTCAGAGAAATTAATATAAGTCACACTCATATTAATAAATGGTGGGATAAAGGGGACAGAGAGGGCGGTTACACATACTACATTGTAGACATCTTCATTTCCCCCGTAGTGCAATCAAATGAAACGTACCTTAAAATCGGCGAGTATCCACGTGCCCTTATGTCAAGAGTCACTATGCTAGATCGTCCGCTACCTAGCACAAGGCGGTTAGCTCAATGTAACCCCCGCCGCCCCCTCTG
>BOPP01000103.1:2798325-2808761 GCA_017312745.1 Gryllus bimaculatus
GAGAGGGGCAGCGGCCGGCCCGGCCGCAATGTAGCCTTCGGCACAAAAGTTGGGCGTTCCCGGAACGCGATCGCTTTGAATTACAGCAGGCGCCCGCGCGCGCGCCCGGGCTCGCACTTTCGCGAACAAACCGCTAATTAGAAACGCGCCAACTAAGCGGCCGAGAGGCCGGAGATGGGGCGGGAGGGCACGACTCTAGCTTCACTGGCAGCACAATGACGGTGGGGTAATTAGAAGGCAGACTTGCAGCGCGACGTCCGTCTCTATAGAAAACATAAGCTAAGGGGGGGGGGGGTCCAAGGGGCCCGAAAGAAGCTGATTTGCACTTGTAAATGCTCTTCCACTGTTAAGGCCTTAGATTGAATATGTCGACGTTTTTCAAGTCGTTTAATTTCATAAGTTGAGTAAATGGTATTTAATTGAATCGTTTATTTCAGAAACCCGTCAACACCAAATTCCTTATCTCAAGAAAACTGACAAATGGTCTTCCAATCTTTCTGATTTCAAAATATTTTTATTTATTAAAGCAGTTGATAAATGAATATTTTTCATACAAATGTGCAAGACACGATGTGTCTATCATCTTGGAACAATAATCTGCTGCTAATGCTTGTTTTAGATTTTGATATTTGACGGGTTTCTGAAATAAACGATTCAATTTTTCAAAACGTTAAAAAATAGCAACACACTTCAAAAAATATTCTATTCCTCTAACAATTCTTTTCATATATGCCGTACCATAACACACGTAATGTCGACATTTTATTTTAATCCAGTTTATAATTATAATATTTCAAAAATTTCTGCGGAATACACTTATAAAAAGTACATTTAGATATAGATTTATTTAATCAAAAAACAGAAAAAACTGTTTGTGGTATATGGGGGAGAAAATCATCTGCGCCCGTTCTCTTGAGATGTTAGTAAGCTGTGACTCGCATCTCTCGCGTAACGATAGTTCGTTTTCAGCTGCTTTACGAAATTTTCAACAGATAAGTAGCCCATAGAACCTGAAGGATACGTATTTTAAAAACTTTCCTCGCTGCATTGATATTGAGAGCAAACAAAGTGTTGGGTTTCCCTTAACTTAGTCTTCTCGTCGTATGAACAAGGGAATCAGGATATCTTGACATTGTCCGTTTAAAACTGATATTCCTATCGCGTAATAAATTATAGTACCCTTAGCGCGAAGTCGTTCGGTTGTCAGTCGTTCCAAAAGTGCAATGTCCATTAGTGTCTTTTAATGCCGAAAAATTTCTACAATATTTTTTTTTAAAAAATAGAGTTTATATTGGATAACATTTTCATCATTCAATACTACTGTAGCTCATCGGCTTTTGGGTATGACTTGATCTTGTATTGCCAGCACAGTGCCTTCTGTCTCTGAGAACATCTGACCTGCCATTAGCCAGTAGTTCGACGATTTCATGTCGATGTAATCTTAACTAATTGCGTATAGATGCTTTTCATGCAGAGAGCATGAATAAATTCTAGCAGTTGCTATCAAGTTGTTTTTCAAGATACTACGGTATTGACCTGCAACGTGTTGTTCACTCGTATTCATATTTGGACAGGTAGATATGAATTCGTTATACAATTTTTGCCTGTATCCCATTCGCATTGTATCTAGACAGGTAACTTTGAAGTAACAGCGCATTAAATCTTCATTCATGGTCCTTGGCTATTGTAAGCGCTTCTAAGATTGTCTTGTAGCAACGGTTGCCAGCTGGGGTACCGGCAAAACATCAACTTCAGGAGTAGCTGTGACGTGTCTCCATATTCAGCAATAGCTTCTTGAGACACCGGCGCTTGGAAGATGTGCCCACTGTCACGCCCAGCGCCAACTCCAAGCGAGTTCTGGCGCTCGCCAGGCAGCGCCTCTTTCCCGAGGCCTTTCGACCTCTTGGACGTCAATGATGTTTTATTACGAGCGTCCTTCTCCTGGCAGTTTCACAGGGCAGTGCTGATAGGGACTATTGGAATCCACCCTCTCCCTTGTCAGGTGAGGGCTGGGAGTAGGATAGCAAAGGAACAGTGGACAGAATTGCTTAGGATAGGTACCAGGGGACTGAGTAGCTACTCAGTCCACCCGTTGGCTCCTAGGGGTGAATGGGATGGTTGTATGACACTATGGGGAGAGGGTAAGGTATTAGTCGCCTCTTACAACAGGGAGAATTACCCGTGGTGCTGTTCTTCTAAAATCCCCTGACACCACGGGAGGTTTATTGTTGTTATTATTATTATTATTATTATTATTAATAATAATAATAATAATAATAATAATAATAATAATAATAATAATAATAATATTGTTGTTGTTGTTGTTATTTAACACGATGTCGCCACCAAGTAAATTAATCCTTTAATATCGCAAGAACTGCAAAGCGACCAACTATGACTCAACTCGCATAATGACGCGGATCAATAGACGGCCATGACCGTTGCTGTGGAAACAAGGACGGAGCGCCGGTCTGAACGAACTGCATGGTGGCGATCGCGCGGAAACCACGGCTGGGGACGGCAGGCAGCCTGCAGAGAAGGCGAAGTCTTCTTGAAACGTTTGCTGTCGGCAGATGCAGCGATGCTGTCCTTGCGAGCCCCGATGAGTCGAGAGGCTCGGCGTGATGCTCCCTTGCAAATATTGGGTGGCTATGGGAGGAAGTATTTGGTGTTTCCGTGCGTTCATCAGCTACTGCCGTCATTCCTCCCGTGAGTGTAGTGCATAGTATAATGCGGGAGGTGGCTCCACCGCTGGAACGTGGAATCCGGCACTGATCACCACGTCGGCTTGGTGACTTTTCCCGGCCCTTCAAACAAATTCACAAAACTAGTGAAAACAAAACTAGACCAATATAGATAGGTAAGCCTTCAGATATTTAAAAAATCTAGATTAGTAACTGTGATATTTATTGAATAAATAAACATTTGAGAATTAATCTTAATCGAGTCAAAACGC
Source organism: Gryllus bimaculatus (assembly GCA_017312745.1). Classification (NCBI taxonomy): domain Eukaryota; kingdom Metazoa; phylum Arthropoda; class Insecta; order Orthoptera; family Gryllidae; genus Gryllus; species Gryllus bimaculatus. Next base: position 2,801,282 of record BOPP01000103.1, read on the forward strand.
AAGGGAAAATGTTCAACCTAAGATATCCTAATATCTTACCCCAGTTAATTATGCACAATGGAAATTTACCCTGGATACCAAGTCAAAGAGCACCCAAATGTTTAGAAATACTACTAGATACAAAAGTTAATTGAAAAAAAAAAACATTAAGGCATCGGAAGTATACTCAAGAAAAAAATTCAAAACTTTATACACTAATTAACAAAAAATTCTCCCTTAAAATAGAGGCCGTAATGCAATTTTACTAATCGATAATCAGATCGACAATGTCGTACCCTTATCCGAAAAGGGGAAATAGAGCCAAATCTAATCTAAACATTCAATACACCATTTCGAATAAAGCGCTAAGAATCATTATTACAGATCCATGGTTCATTTCGAACTCGCAAGTTCATCACTAACCGCAAATACCTTCAACGAAAGATCATATTATCAAACTGCCCTAAGAATTTTTTTCATAATACTCCATAAAAAGCAAACGCCTTTAATGCATATTTCACTTTACTATTTAAGCCAAAAACTAACTGTACACTGTTATCACTTAAAAATATATTTCATATCGACGTAAGTATTTTACAAAAAAGAATAAAATTAATGAAAATCGGTTAATCTCGAGGCCCAGATTCTATTTCCACGGATTATAGTAAATTAGGAGGAAAAACTATTCTACCGTACCTAATTAGATGATTTAAAGTGTGTATTAATAACACTTGCGTGCGGGAAGATAGGAAGTTAGCACGAGTAGAACTCGTTTTATGAGACAGGTTAAGTTCATCAATCATTTGCACAGTTAATATGTAAACTGAACAATGTAATGTCTACCTAAAATAAAATAATAATAATAAAAAAAGAACTCGTTTTAAAATCGGCGATAAAACAATAGTTAGTAACTATAGACCGATAAGTCTGACCAGTCGCATGCAAACTCATGGAACAACTAATTACTAACTACATCCGGAAAGAATGGGAGGGCAAGGAATCAAGATATGAAGGTCAGCACGGTTTCAGGAACGGTTTGCCTTGCGAAAACCAGCTTGTCCCTCTTCTACAGGACCTAGCCGAAGAAACTCAAAGGTGAAAGGGTGGATGCCTGAGTAATAGATTTTGCCAAAGATTTTGATGTTCCACACGGTCGTATTTTAACAAATTAATAGATTCGGAAGATATTTATCAACCTCCAGAAGTGTTACGTCAGAGATTTCACAACGGACTGTTATTGGACCTATCATGTTTCTCGCCTTTTTGAATGACTTGCCAAAATATTTAACTTCAAATGTAAGACTTTACCGATGACTGTGTCATCTATCGGGTTATCAAATCAGAGGACGACGTACATATTTTGCAAATTACACTAGGGCAGAAACAAACGGCATGGAAATAAAGAGTTCAAAGAGGAAAGTCATCACGTTTGGTAGGGATCGATGTTATGTTTAAACTGTGTACAAAATTGAACAATGTCATACCTACAGTCACATCTTAAAAATATTTAGGAATACAATTAGATAGTAAATTGAACTGGGAAAATCAAGTAAATTTTGTTGTGGGGAAAGCCTGGACATTTCGGTATGCGGATCCTAAAGAGGAATACAGTGAAAAGTAAAGAATTAGCCTATATGTCACCAGTGCGACCCGTGTATGGTGCGACACGTACAGAATATTGTTGCAAGGTAATCTAGAAAAGTTCCAGCGCAGAGCATCAAAATTCACTTTCAGGGGTACAAACATAGGGAGTCACTCGTAAAAAGCTGATTAAGTTGCGACTCTATGCCATGTACAAAGCATACACAGGCTATCCTGCTTGGAATAATATTCTAAGAACACCTATATACTTCCGTAGATCTAATCACGTGCGGAAAATTAAGGGAAGAATACAAAAAACCGGGAAATTTTCATTTATAAACCGAACTATTTGAAATTACGACAACCTTTGATCCCTTTCATCAAAGTTTGAAGAAATTTAAAAATAAATTAGTTCTCTAGCTATTTATGTATAATTCAGGTAAATGTATTACAGTTATGTTTCAACTTTTATTTACTTTCTACTTTTATTTCTTAATAAGTAAGTTTGTTGAATTTTTATTATTACTATCAGTTGTATTATTATTATTTTTATTTTATTTACTACTATTTATGTAGTGCACTGCAGCGAAGTAAAATAAAGTAATATAAGTGATATAAGACTTGCGCGGTAAAAAATTGTACTATTATTAATTATTGTTTTTTAATTAACAACTCTTCTAATTTATTGTTAGTCATGTAAGCTGAATTCCTGTAAAGTTAAGATATTCTGCCACCAAGTTGCATTACTTAATTGCAGAATTGATACTAAATCTAAAATTAAAAAAAAAAAAAAAACTTATTCAACCTTACACGGCGCACAACAAAACCGAACCGACGTATAAATTCATACTTCCCTAAAACAGATTCAGACCACTGTAATATGTAGCAAATCCATCTTAAATGATATGATCTCAATCGTATAATCATATCTACGAACAGTCTTGTTACTTACTGTTCCCTTCGTATTGAATTGTACCAGGAAATTCGTATTATGTAAAATTGCTTGTAAGCGCCAACATTCTTTCTCGTGCACCACAGCGCTCCGTTGATTTGTGTGCATAGAGCGTAAGGAGGAATAATTGGGCGATGAACACATCCTCGCTTCTGAATATTTGAACCTCCTCCGGGAGTAAGGGCCACTTGCACGCCACGGGGCCGCCGCTCTCATTGGGTGCCGGCGCTGCAGATCCTCGGCTGCTGAGGCGGGTGCGGGGGCGGCCTGGGGCGCGGGGGGCGGGCGCTAGGATTGAGGCTGAGCCCGGGGGGAAGGGGGAGGGGCGGGCGGTCGACGTAACGAAAGTGCGGCCGCGGCGCGGGGCGTTTGTGTCAACTCCCGGGAGGCCTGCCAAACAGCTGATCGAGACTTCAGGGGCCCGTGCCCTCCGATGGCGCAGTGTCGCGCTTAATAAGTTATGTGACTGCGGCTGCGGGGCGCGGCGAAGCGGGCGCGGCGGGGGTGGGGCCGGCCCGGGCTGAGACGAGACGAGAAGATGCTAGAGTACCGAGACGGGCTGGGGCGGAGAAGGAGTCGGACGAGAAAAGATCAGGGCGACGCCGAGAACCGAGACGGGCTGGGACGAAGCGGTCCGGGTACAGCGGCAAGGGCTGGGGCCGGAAGGAGAAAAAATACGGGGGCGGGGACAGTCGGGAAAGGTACGAGTCGGGGTCAGCAGCTACGTGGTCAGGGTATCGGGGTATTCCGCCTGGAAGAGGAAGGGGGGAGCGAGAGATGAGTGATGGGAGGGATGATTTTCATTCCAACTACGAGTCTCTGCGCAAGGAAAAGCGTGAGTGAAAGACATGGATATGATGTGCGGCGAGAACGTTAAATGTCAATGTGATGACTTGGGTGGATAGAGCGAAGTTACATTGCTGTTCAGGAGCAAAACCAAGGGCCATCTCAGCATTTGCTCAAGGGAACACGGAACCTGAAAAAAACCAGATCGAGATGGGATCCTTGGCAGGGATTATACTATAATACTTGCTAGAGATAGATTAGGATTATACAGTAGATAATTATTTTTAGTAGCAGATAATTTAACATTTCAAGATGTTATTGTCATTTTAATGCTACTACTTATAATATTAATAATAATGACAATAATATTAAAACAATACATGATATCAATTTTGTTAGCAACTACATCAAATTTAACAATAGTAGTACATTCTATATTTAAAACTTGAAATGGTGAGGAGGAGGAGGAGGAGGAGGCAAGTTTTGACCAGTTTTTTTTTTTTGTCAGGCATTTTCCTTCCACTTCACAGGATGCGATATGCCAGTTCTTTTTTCTTTGCTTCAGCTCGAAACAGTTAACAAGAAACAGAAAGTCTAATGGGATAAGAAATTAATTTTTATTTATATTTTTTAAGGGAAATGTTGTAATTTGAAAATTCATTTACACTGTAGAACATGTTGTTAAGCAGGAAAGCTTTCAATTTACTTTTAAATGTATGAATTGTGTGTATGTCTTTAATATCATTGCCTAGTTCGTTGTAAAGTGTAATGCCCTCAATTAGGGTACTTTTTTGATAAAGTGTAGTGGGGAACATGTAGGTTATCCTTTTGACGAGTGTTCTAGTTGTATACATCGGAATGTAAAGTAAAAGTGTCATTGTTTTCCATGAGACTTTTCTTTGTGAAGGCCACCATTTCAAATATATACATGCATGGTAGGACTCCAGCTTATGAGTTCTGGTCATTGTTCGCAATAGTCTTTTATGGATAATAAATGTGCGATTGCTTTCAGGGACATTTCCCCAGAATATTATTCCATATTTTATGTGGGAGTGCACATTTGCAAAATACATTGTTCGAAGGGTCTCAATGTTGGAGCTTGACCTGAGGATGTATAGGGAATAACAATATTTTGTGAGCTTCTTGTTAAAATTTGAGATGTGAGTATTCCATTTTAGGTTTTCGTGTATTGTTAGACCGAGGAAGGTAGTTTCATGAGATATCGTTACAGGATTATTGTTTATGAGCAAATGGTGTGAGAGTTTTTCTTTGGATAATGAATGATGATAAATGAGATCTGTCGACCCTATGACTTCACCCCAATTGTGGATGATTCTAGGAGTTCTACATATTGCTCAGCTCCTCAATTGTCAAGTACACTGCTACGCAGTCTTGTTAAGTATCAATGTGACAAAATCAAGACTTTCTGATACGTCTTCTTCTAATACGATTCTTTTTTAAACGTACTTATCGTGAAATAATAACCCGTGCCTTACAGACGAATTTCATGAAAAATATCTTTTTTGGGAACCTGTCATGATTATTTCAGAACGTAATGAACCTAGTCAAATGCTTCTGCGATCTACGAGAAATTTGTGCGGAAGTGTTGCGAGTTCAATAGTATTGCTTTAGGATAGGAATAAGTGTCCTCAGAATTAAACACAATCAAATTGCATTTGTTGATTAGCAGTTCAAGCGGAGAGGAGTACGGGGACGGGAAAGCGAGGTTGTGAATGCGAATGCTGGTGGGCAAGTGAGAACAAGCAAATGATGTAGGGCGAGTGTGGGGCGGCAAGTGAAAGACATAGTGAGGGAAGGGAGGGAGAGCACCAGTTCTTGGAAAATTCCACACAATACTTCAACGGTGAAAAATAAAACTTTTCTCTTAAATATCTTTTTATTATAGTAGATGCCGCTTTAATGTAGTTTTTTGTAGATGCCGCTTTATTGTGGTTAACGATTTTTCGAAAACACGCTTTTGAGTAATTTTGGGGTACACATTCCAAACTACAATATTGATATAATATTTTTCTTATTGAAATATCTTCTAACACTTACATTTTAAAATGAATTCATAATAGAAATGTTTGAAAATAATAGCAATTTTCATGTAATTTTTTGTGAATGCAGTGTAAAAAAATATTTTTCCAAAATCAGTTCCATGTTTATCTTTTGTTTCTTCTCTATTTGAGCAAAGATCGATAACAAAAATGCCCATATCAGTTCCGGTGAACTTTCTGTACTGTCGAAAACTTGGAAATAATGCCAGACAGTATTTCTTGTCGCACCTTTATTTCCAAGATATTGTCTCAACTTGAATGAAGTAGTCGGTGTATCAAATAAATATATTCTATTTTATAAAAGTTAAATATTAGTTAAAAGTTAAATTCTCTAATGACATTTAATGAAATGAGAATACTTTTCGTTTCCAGAAGTGGGTGAATTTTTTAATATTATGTTTCGTGCTAAGCTTAAGTATTTAGCTTACTATCACGACGTGACGTGACGTAAGCGTCATCCGAGATACTGCTGAGGAAAGGGGTGGTCTGATAGGGGGAACTTACCAGAGGACAACTGCAGAGTTGGAAATGCCAAAACGAAGACTGCTTGTGTAGTTTTTTGGCGTTTTGTCTGGAATGGTCATTAGTGGAGGGAGAGGGGAGGAAGGGAATGGGAAGATAAGATCGCGCGGTCCTTGGGCTGTAGGAAGGGTGCCGTTCCAATATACTCTAGGAAACCACGAGCTCCCTTATCAGAGCAGCCAGCCAGTGAATTCGATTCCGGCAGGCGCCACCACCGCCCCGATCTGGAAGCAGGAGGGAATGTTCCGGAAGCCAATGGTGATCGAAGCCGCAAACTAATCACCGGTCCGCTAGGCCGTAAGGAGTCGCCTATTACGTTCGCCACCAGCGGAGATGGTCTGTCGAGAAACCGAGCGAATGGCTAATATTAGGCACATAATTGGCGACGTTGCAACGAAATCGATCCCTCGAAGGAACTGCCAGCAAGAGAAACAATACCCTGTCCGACAAATACAGCGAAAAAAAGCGGGCGTAGCATCACGATAGGCAGTCGAACGCAAATAAAGGGCAGTTTCGGCCTTGTGAGAATCGGTGAGTCGACGCACGGACAGACGTGGAAGGGATCGACTGAGGACAGCCCAGAAGAGGTGTCGCAAAGGGAGGGACGCTGGAGAACAGAAAATGGTCGGGGCTTCAAGAAGCAAACCCTGCGGTTGGGAGGGTGGGGCACGTGGCAGCCAAACGCCGGGACCCCCCTCCTCGACCAGCATCTCACCCCAACGCCGCCCGGCTCCATGCCATGACCATGTGTCCACTGTTATTTTAATTAACAGTGCCACCATAAACGTATTTTATTTCTCCACCGCCCCTCCCACATTGGATCCTGCCACATTCTCTCACCCCACAACCCCAAAAGCACCCTAATGCAACGCACCCATTGCCACCCTCTCATACACGCACTGCTCCACGCCCCATCACGAACGGCTGTCGGCTCGGGAACTCACGTTCAGCACATTCAACCACTTCAACACAATTCTAGCACATCCGCTTCGGAAAATTCCTACCCGCAGACCGCCTCATGCACATCAACTTCAACACGTTATCCGAACACCACTGCCCGCTCACCAACTCCCACTCCTCGATTCCTGGTCACCGCCTCAAATCGCCCCTTTCTGCACATAATCACTAGCTGCATAATCTCCATTCCCGAACACCGCTTCTTGAACACCGCTTCTTGAACACCGCTTCTTGAACACCGCTTCTTGAACACCGCTTACAAAGAAAACAAACAAATATATATCACTTAATAATCTGACTTACACCCTAGCTCTGATAGACCTACTATCCCCTGATCGCGGGTAGCGATCCAAACCCAATCGAAGATGATTATTGATTGTGGCATATTCGCCACTCCTACTTTTGAAGCGCGCAACAGATAAGCCTAGCTTCCGTGACCGGATGTCACGCTGGGACACAAAGTCCGTTTCTGGCGCACCAACGGCTGGTTTGCCTCGATCGCAGGAGCATCTTACGATTGTAGAACTCGGCGTGAATCGTGCACTCAACCACTCTTCACCTCGGAGCACGCACACACAGCATCGCTCCCGTGACGCAGTCACCCAAGAGACATAAAGTCCGCAGGCTCGTCAACTAATCGACT
>BOPP01000103.1:2812610-2830021 GCA_017312745.1 Gryllus bimaculatus
CTCTCAACCCCCCTTTCTTCAAACCTCGGTGCGGAGCAACCCGCACACAGCATCGCCTGCCCCCGCGTTCTGACCGCACACAGTCACCCAAGGACATAAAGTCCGCAGGCTTCGCGTCAACTAATGACTCCAGCCTCGCTAGCCTGGCTCGCATATGCGCGCGTCGTGGCGCCAAGGTTTGTGCAACACGCACGATGGTCTCCACTGTGCTCCAGAAGCCTACCTACTGCTCCTTACACTGCTGTTATATAGGCGCAGGCCCACGTACCTCCTACGTCACTCCACCCCCTCGTGCTTGTTATACAGTGAAAAGCTTCTATAAGCCGCGAAGACACCAAAGCCTTGTGTCTCCCGTCTCCGCGTTTCTTCCCTTTACGGAAAAAACCCTTACTTCCTGTGGCGAGACTAATCCGCAACCAAGCGTCCCCAAATAGATGCCATGAGCACGTCTGGGCTAATACGTTACACAGTGAAAGATTAGCACCGGTACAAAATGAATGGGCGAAAACCGATACAGATAAAGGACATTATTTAAAGTTCTGAGAAAGCAAGTTTATTTTAGGCTATTTTTTTGTGTGTAAAATAAAAAAAAATGCGAAAAAGCAGAAGCTTCCAACAATTTTCGAGTCTTATTACTTGTTCCAGTTCAGTCTTGGTACTGCAGAAATAAGTTGATATTTAAAAATCTATAACAGCAAACACACAAACAGCAAACAGACCGGGAAGTCAATTTTAATTCCAGCAAGTAAAAATCCCAGTAATAGAAAAACTCTATTGGACACTAAATATTTACCATTGATGACCATCTTATTGCAAGCTATTATTTGTATTTTTATATAATTTTGCGTAACATTGTATGGTCTCATATAAGCTTACAGGCAGTTGTTCGTCAATGTTAATGAATAATGGGTTAACTAATAATTTATCATTCCACCTTTTCATGTTTAATTGTACAGTGGGTTTGCTTCTTTGTGTTTTTTTATTCAAAATTGTCATTTCCTGCTTAGTTTATCTACATTGCCATTGAATTTAAATTTGGCAAGCATTTCTGTGTCCTTTCGACTGGTATAACTGTTGAATCGCGTCTCTGCTTCGAAAACGAAAATATTTATCACGTTTTTTAATCTTGTAATGTAAGTTTAAGTTAACCCCAAAAGATAAGGTAACTACAACAAATTAGGTATAACTCTTGAGGAGACCGGAAATTGCTATTAAACCCAGAGAAGACCGACAAATAAATGTGGTAAAATATAAAGATTAAGGTCTTTGTTGCAGCTAGGTCACCCACCTAATGCATACTTAAAACCCCTATGCCAGATTATCATATTGCTATTAGCACAAAGCCTATCGTACGCTGAAATTACATCGGGTATATAGAGACAAAATGGAACGTGCGGTGAACATTGAATAAGGTGAACAAGATTGCAAGTGGGAAAATAGCATTACATTACATCGGATCATGTCCCTCTCGCAGTCGTTAATATCAAGAGGGAAATGGCAAAGCTTATCTTTTCGGTGCGTTACTCCGCTTCCAGCGAATATCCCCGTCTGTCCTTCCTGGCTAATAAACTCTGCGGCGGAATCACGACTTCCGCGCACCGTACGTTTTCACCCGCAGTAGATAAAAGTCATTAGCCTGTAAATTCTGCTTCGAAACAGGTTCCCGAGCCACCGCCATGATTTATGCAGCCAATACCAGTTCCATTTGTTCTATTTTGTACATTAATTCCCCCAATACCTTTTCATTATGCGGTCTTCCCCTCGAATGCCCCACATCCCTTTCAGAAAACCAGGCGGACACGGAAGCAATCAAGGGGCCGGAGACGGCAGCGGCGGCGGCAGCGGGGCGGAGGCGGAGGCAGCAAGCGGGCGCATTTAGGCCAGTATATAAATAGCGCCCCAACGCACATAGACGAACTTAATTTCACACTCCGTAGTGCGCGGCTCATCAGTTGTTGCCGCGCACGAGTGGCGCGGGACGGGGGCGCGGCGGAGGGCGCGGGCGGGGGTGAGGGGGCGTGGGCAGGGGGCGGCTGGGCGGGGCGCCCGGGAGCACCAAGTGCCTCTGAATAACGAAACACCAACTGCGAAACAAGCCGAAATGAATCTCGGCAGGCGGTGGCCCCGGCGCTCAGCCGCGTTGGTCGCTTCGCAGGATGAGCGCGGGCGCAGTGCGAGGGGTGACGCGTGCAAGTCAATGTTTGGGAGGGTGCCTCTATGACAAATGAGGTGCCGGAAGCGGTGTGGAGGAAGTGACTCCGAGTGATGAATGTCCCAAAAAGTCCATATATGGTGTAGACAGGAGGCGATGTGCGCGCTGACTGGTCTGGCGGGAGGTGCTAATGGCCAAACGCGCGTGGTGTGTGATGGGGTCGAATCGGTATCATGTTAAGCGATGGTCGAGATGGTATCGATGTGAAGCGATGTCGAATGGTATCGATGTGAAGCGCATGGTATTAGACATGGTTATCGCATGTGAAGCGATGTGTGAATGGTATGGATGGGAAAGCGCCGTGCGTTCGGGAAGCGGGTGTTCGGGAAGCGGGGTTTCGGGAAGCGAGTGTTCGGGCAAGGTGGTGTTCGGGGAAGCGGTGTATCAGGGAAGCAGGTTTCGATGGGAAGCGGTGGTTCGGGAAGCGGTTGTTCGGGAAGCGGTGTGTTTCGGGAAGCGGTGTTCGGGAAAGCGGTGTTCGGGAAGCGGTGTTCGGGAAAGCGGTGTTCGGGAAGCGGTGTTCGGGAAGGCGGTGTTCGGGAAGCGTTTCGGGCTAGCGGTCGTTCGGGAAGCGGTCGATTGTTCAAGAAGCGGATAGTTCAAGAGAAGCGTAGTGTTCAGGTAAAGCGGTGTTCAAGAAGCGGTGTTCGAGAAGCGCGTGTTCAAGGAAGCGGTGATTCAAGAAGCGGTGTTCAAAAGCGCAGTGTTCAAGAAGCGGTTGTTCAAGACAGCGGTGCTTCAAGAGCCGGTGTTCAAAAGCGGTGTTCAAGAAGCGGTGTTCAAGAAGCGGCTGTTCAAGAAGCCGGATGTTCAAGAAGCGGTGTTCAAGAAGCGGCTGTTGCAAGAGCGGATGTTCAAGAAGCGTGGTGTTCAAGAAGCGGTGTTCAAGAAGCTGGTGTTCAAGAAGCGGCTGTTCAAGAAGCGGTGTCAAGAAGCGGTGGTCAAGAAGCGTGTCAAAGAAGCGGTGTTCAGAAAAGGCGGCGCATCTGTTCAAGAAAACCGGACTATGTTCAAGAAGCGAGTTAATAAATATATTGTTATACGAAAGCTTTGTGTCTGTGGTCGCTGTGAGTATCCATGACGTCACACTTGTAAAATATAGACAAGCAGTTTATACGAATAACTTAACTTTCATGATTTCAGCATTGCAGACTACCTTGCATAATAAACAGAAAAATGAGCTTGATGCACATAGTAATTCAAATTATTGAAAATACGAGATCGTAACATAACTTACATAAGAGATCAAACGTATCGGGGCACGTGGCTGAAAATAACGTACCAGTCAGTGACGCCCTCCATCGGTACTGCTGGAATTCAATAGTGTGTTGACCACCCTTAGCCTTGACAGCTTCCACTCTCGCAAGCATACGTTCAATCAGGAGCTGGAAGGTTTCTTGGGGAAAGGCAGCACTTTCTTCATGGAGTGCTGCACTGCGGAGAGCTATCGATGTAGGTCGGTGAGGCCTGGCACGAAATCGGAGATCCAAAACAGGTTTTCGATAGGATTTAAGTCAGGACTCTGTGCAGACCAGTCCATAACAGGGAGGTTATTGTCGTGTAACCACTCCGCCACAGGCCGTGCAGTATGAACAGGAGCTGGATCGGGTTGAAAGATGCAATCGTCATCCCTGAATTGTTCTTCAACAGTGGGAAGCAAGGTGTTTAACATCCAGGGAGGCCTGTGTCGTGATAGTGCCACAACTCGTCGTTTTGCGACTCGAGAATTTATCGATTATTTCTAAAGCACTTGTGGAATTACCTATGGAAATGAGTCTTCTAATACAATTCCCGCAATTCTTCTCAGGTAATTCTGGAAAGCGATTATTAAGGGTTCATCCACAGTTACAAAAAAATATTAATAAGTTCGCCGTTTGTCGATTTTACATCACAAAGAAGAGAATGTGTAAGGGTACGTTCTCCAGAATTTCCTGCATAGTTCCATATTGTTGTTGAGAGTGCCATCTACTTGCATATACCGAAGTATATATTAGAAATCAGAAAGACAGATACATGTGTTACAGGGATCTGAAAAATGGAATAGAATAAGGTAATGCATTAACCATTGCACCTTCTTTTGCAATTCAATTTCCGAGGTATTAACCAGGTTTCATTTAGTTCGTGTTGTTCAAGAACTGTGACCTTTACTTGTTAGAACAAAACCATAACAACTACTTCTATTTTGTGTCGTAAATTTACAAGCTTACTTGCTTCACTTTGAAATTCCGTTTCTTACGTTTGAATCTTCTCAGGTCGACACCACCTCTCCTCCATGCAATCACCGAGCGTGGGAGAATTCGCGGAACCAATGAAATACTCATCCATTCTTGATCAGAAATTCGACGGGTGGATGCTCAACCCAACGTCCAGCCTTTCGGGGGATAATACGGCAGCAGGAGTCGAGAGAGGTTTTGTAGCAACTGAGTTTGCTGGCTGTATGGAGACCCACAAAAACCGCAATCAGTGTAATCTCCCTTCGGATTCTGGTTATGACAGCCCGTCATTCAATTCCGTCTACGCGGTGAAGCCAGACCCATTCGTCCCCAACAGCCTGCTCTGGTCTCTCAACTCCAGAATTCTACACACGCGCACACATATATTAGCTTCAATATGTTCCCATCCGACATGCGAATGAAGCAACGTTAGCACATTCGCAATATGGTATTAGTTCAGCATACAAGTTTAGTTCATTTTGTCAAAGTATATTATGGGACTTGCGTTTTGATACCTCAATAAATTCAGGTCTTTTCTTTATATGCACAAAATTGTTTGGAACAATGATATAAACAGAATTTACATCGCTAATTGAAATTGTATTATCCCCGAAATATTTTATTACGATGGGGGTGAAAAGAAATAAAAAATGTAGGTCTGTATTCACCGTCATACAGAAGAGCCGACTCAAAGCAATATTTGACAAGATGCAGTTTACTTCACCCAAGTTGGAGTCCATAGCAAACAAATCTCCGGCGTTTGCGATACCTGTAGAACGTATTGCTGTCCCACAAAAGGTAATTACGATCTGCGGTCACTAACTATCATGTAATTGCAGCGTCGCTTCGTCGAAAGGTAATTGAGTTGAAATAGAAACCGCAGGCAGTGTTACGACTGAAGTGGGCTCGCGATTAAAACATCATGCTATTGTTCTATGCAGTATGACGACAAAATAATTTTTCAATCGTGTCAATTCTATCGTGTCAATTTTAAAAGAAATCTTTGAAAAGATGTTTCGACATTTAAATAAATTAAACATAAAATTAAACAATTGAAATTAAATGACAAAACAGCTACATACATGCAGTACCAAAAATGTATTTTACTATGCTTTACAAATTGTTTCGCATAATTTCTACTACAACTAATTGCTCTCACACAAATTAGTTGTTGATGACAATAATCTAAAAACTTTCATATGGAATGGGCAAGGTGAAACAAATAATTTTACAAATGTGTTAAATAATACATTCACTTCATATATTGACCAAGAATAATGTTTCAGGGATTATTTCCTCATCTTCAAGATTTTTAGCCAATTGTTGGAACATGTCACTTATTTAATAGAAACATCACAAAAAGTAGAAAATCTTGTGTTAATGGTCGAACGCCATCTTGCAAAGAGTTAACAAATATACAACAACAAAAACAAAATAATAATAATAATAATAATAGGAGGAGGAGGGGGAGATATGATATGAGTGGGGGATATGATACTTTAATATTTCTGGAGCAAAGGAACAATTATTTGAATACACCGAACATTCTTCTACAATGAGTGATCGCAAGATTACAATTAACGAATTTGATGCTGACAATGTGACCATTTCGCCCTAAGACAATGGTTGTCATTTTTCTGAAGCAAGAAAGAAAGGTTTCCACTCCGTGGTTCCACTTTCCTGGTCCACAACTTTTAAATCTGCAAGGTGACAGCTGTCAGAAGGTTGGCTTTGGATCAGAGTAAGGCGATAGGGTAGACTCCTTCCACATTTTGTGAAAAGGGGAAGACTTGCTATTATTCAAATAAAAAGTTGGTCAATTGGCAAGGGATGTCTTCGAAATTCAATAAGTGAATAAACTAGGAAGTTATTATAGGCTTTTCTTCCTCCGCAATACTTGGGCACCTTTCAGATTCAGGGAACTATTGATTTCACGAATTTCGCGCGTTTTTTCAGTTGGTAATCTCATTTTTTTCTTTGCTTTAATATTTCTACCTTGATGTCCGCTGTTGTATTAATTCAGCGATATATCAAAAGCCAGATATTATATAAAAAGAGATATTTATATTCTAAAAATAGCGAGTCCCATGAAACATATTGAAACCAAGTTCGGTTGCACTCAGGTCTGTGTGCAATAGTAAGACCTCTATTGGAATTGTGTTGTTATTCGAATAAACCCACCAACGTTATAAAAACATTGCTGTGACAGCTTTAGCACAAACGTTCTTCTATTTCTCACAATTCCACTAGTTGTTTATGACTATCGCTGCCCTACCGGTACGTACTTGAATGATGTTTTTAAACAATCACAGAGCGTGCTAAGAAAGAAAAACGCAAATAGTACTCAAATTATAATGACATTAATGTAAATTTTATAGTCGCGGATATTCGTGATCATTTATGTTGAATACTACTTAATATATGTAACAAATTATGTGAATATTATGTTAAGATGGTTCTACCCCTATGCTTGTTTCGCCTGTATCAATAGTTTGTTCAATAGGTTTCTTCCAGACAATAAATGTAGCTATTCACCCTGGCCCCAATAGGTAGATTTTTACTGTTCTAAAGAGAAGGAAATAAATTCAGATGTCGGACTTGGCATTGCCTTAAAAGTAAATGAAAATTAATAATATGCAATTAGCTGATGATCAGGTAACAAAATTTCTAGGTCTCTCAATTCAGTCAAACCTCAAATGGAATGTACATATAACAGAATTAATCACTAAATTAAGTTCATTATGTTACGCATTCAGAATTCTATTAAATTCTGTCAGCCTTCATGCAGCTCGCTGCGTGTATTTTGCAAATGTATGTACATTCCCTCGTGAGATATGGTATAAAATTTTGGGGAAACTCATCATTGCAGACCTTTAGATTGCAAAAAGAAATGATTCGAATAATGAAAAAATGCCATCCGCGTTACCCTTGCAAGCCTCTCTTCATTGAGCTTGGAATCTTATATATTTGCCTATATATTTGCCTTGCCTTGCCTATATATTTGCGAATATGTACTATTTGTCAAAAGGGACTTACTTAATTGAATTGAATTGAATTTGCCTTATTTTACGTGGCGAGACTCGGGCCACTAAACGGTCGGGACATATTTTCATGCAATACTGATATTTATGATTACAACACACGTCGTAAAAATCACGTTTATCAAGTGTCAGTATCATTAGCTCACTATCAGAAATCCACATATAAAACATGTACGTTACTTTACAACGCACTGCCAGATGGCATTAAGCAATTGAAGTCTGTTCACAAATTAAAGTTCGAAGTAAAATATTTTCAACTGCATAACTGTTTTTATACACTTAGATACTTCACTGATTATCAAAAAGAAAAAAAATATTTTAACAAAACAGTGATATATAATGAATTAGTTTACATTTGTATTGTATAATTTAATAAAAGACTTAATATGTTTGTAACATAATGTACTTCAGCTTCCGGGTCAGTGACCCCCATCTCGATCAGGTTTTTGACCAGTTTCCCTGATCCATTGAACAAATGCTGAGATGGACCCTTGTTTTGCTTCTAGACTTAAATGTATGCGCACGTTTTGTTGAACTCTCTTTTTGATTGTAATGGTAAGAGTAGAGGTAAGGGCGAGTTGTTATTTTGTTAGTAATACAGAAAAATTATACTTGCAGTTCCTGTACTGATGCAAATAAGTTTTCTATAACTCGGACGAACAAAAATGGCTATTTTTCAAATATTGCTTATTTTGCTATTTTTAAAATTTATTTTTATTTATTTATCTTAAACGTTTACTCATCTTCCAACTATTTATATTTAAAATAACGGGAAGGGATTCTGGAACTCAAGAAAACGTGCGAAAATAATCTTCTCCCCCATAGGTACATACATACCCCATAGGTACATACATACAGTTTTTACTGTTTTTTTGACTAAACATATCTAAATCAAAATCGAAGTAAGTACGCATTTTCACAAGTAAATTTGTATTTATTTTATTTTCCATATTTTTAATGGGTTGTATACGTTTTATAATTTCTTTTCAAATTTAGAGTACGTTTTTATCTCCTACTTAGGCGAAAAATAACTCTCATTTATATATCATCGTGTACATATGTATTTCGTTTACATTTGAACTGACCTGTTTAATTGTAAGTAGCACAGCCTTTTTAAAAACTGTGCTCCTTCCCCTTTTATTCCTTTTGTGGATCCACAACCTGCACAGCGGGGGAAGGGGGCGGGAAGACAGGAGAAAGATGTCACCGCAAGGATACGCGCGCAGGCTGTGTACAGTGTCGTCGACTGTCAACAGCGCTGTCACCGGCACTCTGAGGCGTAAGTGCTCTGTAACATCCTTTCGGGGAGCCAGCGCGCCTAGAGGCGATGTCAGCCGAGACGTGGCGCGGGGCGAGGGAGGCAGGCCGTGCGGCCGGAGTGGGGAGAGCGGGTGTAAGGGAGAGGGGGCGGAGAACGGGGAGGGAGAGGGGTGGGATGAGCGGGCCAAGTGGGGCGGAGCGGGGCGGAGCGGGGCGGAGCGGGGCGGAGCGGGGCGGAGCGAGGCGGAGCGGGGCGAGCGGAGCCGGGCGGAGTGAACGAGGCGGGGACGAGAGCAGGAGATCGGCAGCACAGAAGGGACACGCGCACATCTGAGGCACGCAAATAGTACTACGTAGTTTGAAGACATTGAAAACGGAATTTTCGGGGATGATTAAAGCACAGGTTTCTCTCCTTAGTGAACGATAAAAAATCGAAAGTGCCGATACTTTCAATTTTAAAAAATGTGAGTATTATACATGAAGCCTCTCGGACATTTCGAAAATCACAAAATCTCCACATTTTTCTCCGATAGTTTCTGCTCAAACAGAGTTACGGAACGGCTACAAATATACAAAATATGAATTGCGCATATTTTATCCAATTTTCTGTCAAACTACCGAAATTTGGGCGAAAAATTTAGAAAAGTAAGGAGTGTCTTGTATTCACCGCTTTTGCCCATCTCACATTCTGGTGTTTGTAACTTCAGTTGTTGCACAAGGATCGGCCGGGCACGCACTAAGGTCCTTGTCTCCCAAACCACGCCGGTGTAAGCCGTGCGAGCCCAAGTTAGTCGAGTACCAATGTCGCTCGGTGCTAGGGCCGGCTTTAAATAGCGGTAGAGAGTTCCGCTGCCACCATTCTCCGCAGAGACCCGTTGCGGCGCACTCGGGGTGTGGGTGGAAATTAGGAGAAGGATTCAGGATAACGAGTAAAACATGGGAAGGCATTGGAATGGCACAGCAGCCACCTTACAGGCTTGCAAAGCCTTCATATAACGGATGTTTGGTTCCTTAGTCGCCAAGCCCTGTACCTGCTGAATTAGCTCAAAGTCAGCATTTTCGTTGTCTACACAGAGATACGGATCTAGGGTTCTAGCCACCACGGTGGTAACTATTCGACGCTCGTTGTAGCTTGCTGTAATTCAACCAATATATGGAGAAGAATGCTGGCTGGCACTGATTGACGTTTTTCTATGGTTTCTCCGATCTATACCAGATGATGCAGTAGTAATTCTCTAATAAACGGCCAAGGGCCATGTGCGTTCTTTCCATTCTTTTCCTCCTCCTCTCTCCTTACACTTACATTTTCATGTAAGTTCATCACTGAACCTCGAGATACCAGTCGGAGCTAAGAACTTGTCCCGGCTGGGCGGTGCCCACTGAGGGAGATACTTGGAGGGGGAAATTCTCCCCGCAAGGCCACATGTAGGCCCGCGCCGAATCTCACCATACAGCTGGGACGGAACACCGCCACCTCTAGGGATACAACATTCAGGACATTTGCGGGACTAATGAGTATAGCAGTTGACATACTCGGAAACATCATCCGCCCCGAGCCCTTGCGCACGCAGCAGGCAGGGCTGGAGGGGGGGGGGGGCAAGCGCAGACACAGCTCGCTGCACCCTCCACGAGTAATAATCAAAGATCACCCGACCAATTAACTGAATAACCAACGGGCTTGTAATTGATCGACGTTAAATGCGCTCGCTTTGCTTTCAAATGCAATTACAATATTACTGATTACAATTTTGGGAGCGGTGTTGTCTCTTGAGTTCCCTTCTTTATTGAATCATTTTCTTTTTGAGAGTGTTGATGGGGTTTAATTGCGGGAATTATGAATGCTCCCTGGAACCGAGGCGTCTGTTACTGCATGGGAATGTTTGATTGGATTATGTAAATCATATTATTCTTGTTTGTACATCATTGCAAATCACATTAAGAGTTACTGGTGGGCAGTAGGAGCAAAAATGCTGCAGGAAAATGAGGTCCTTTAGCAGGAAAAATTGGCGGTTCTGAAAAGTGAATACTGAAGCTTCTTTCACATACTACTTTTTTCTCCTGACGTCAGCTGTGTTGTCAGCAGTGATGCACTGAGTATTAAAATTCAGTTGGTGTGTCCAATGTGAAAATAGGCAGAGTATCAAATAAGCAGACATAAAAAAATTTGCATTCTTTGATTCAAAATCATAACCGTTTTATTATTGTGGTTTATATTTCCGTGTATCGAACTAAACTACTGACGCCACGCAGACGTACACATCTGCATAGCCTCTAGAAACGTGAGTTGACTGCTACTCACCGCTAGTGGGCCATTCAGTACGCCTTGAATGTTAACACATTATACAAAAAGCAATAAACAACTGCATTTAACATAACTGTTTTATAGATATTGTATTGAGTATTAAAACTAAAAATAATACTTATTTATTAATCATTGAATACGTTTGAATTGCATCATTTGAACTGTTCTCACAACTATAACTCAATATTCCTGCAATATTCTCCTAAAACGCTGCCCTCATTTTCATCACCGTCGGGATTTCATCCGATTTCTCCTGACGCATTAAGAAACCGCTGAGATATACCCTTGCCTGCTTCTGATCGCTAAGCTTCGCGTTCCACTCTGTTAATAAGTTCGTATAGTTCTGTATGATTTTAATTGTACAAATACATATTTATTTTAGTAGCAGGTAAGTTCCCTAATATCTCTGGCGTGTTTTCAATAATTGAAAGATCTATTTGTGTAATTCACTTTCAGTGAATGCAAACAGATCTTAGTTTCATGTTATTTACAGTTTAATTACAATGGAATTTCATGTTATTCTTGAATTTGCATTTATTTCAACATCGTTTCGTAAACGTTTTATATCATTATGTAAGTAGTAAAAGTTTTACTAGACATTGTTCGAATAAATGTAAAAATCAAAATAACATCAAACGTAGTTTCACTGTGATGAGAATTACACAAATAGGTCTTACAATTATTCACAATATTGATTTTATTAGTATCAGTAAATTAAGTAATATAAAATTAATTTTGTAGACAATGTGGATGGAGCTAATCGACAATTCGATTATTTTGTTTCTGGGAACCTTCAATTGTCATGTCTCGCTTCTGCAGTGCGTATATTTCTCGTCGGAACTCGATCGTCATTACAGTGATTACAATCTATTACCTGAGCTGCCTCAAACGGTGCACTCTGCAATTCGATTTCAAAGCTCAGCACGTGGGCAGATTGAAACCCCCACACAGACCCATGTGTTTACTGTTTCTTTGAGTACAAAGGAAGAAATTAATAGAAAATCAACTGAATGTATAAAACGTCCAAACTGGCGTCACCGCTTTTCCGACAAGTCGTTGGGATCTCAGGACTTCAGTCGCACCGTTTGATACACGTCAACAGTAATCACTGCGGAGAATAGCTTTCAAGCCACCGTCGGCAAAAGAAGGGCGCCCCCTCTCTCAGCGCACTTCCGAGTGTGGTGGCAACACACAGCAGCCTATGAATTCCGAAAGAATAGCGTCAATAATATTTCCTGTCGCCTGCGCCCCTCGCCCTCCCCCCGGGGTCGCCGCCCCCCTCAGGGGCGCCCGTGGCCCTGCGTCGCCAGCACGCGCGACCGCCAATTTGGGCCTCGGAGGGGGACGGGGCGCAGAGACGGGGAGCGTGCGCCAAATTCAATCGGCGACGCCCGCAGGCCCTGCCAATCGCCGTCGGCGCCCTGCCGCGGACGCCGTCGCCACGGGTAGCTCCCGATGACGTCACAGCCTCCGCGCTCGGCCAGGCACACGTGGAGCCACGCCGCTTGGAATTAAGCGGAGAACTATCCATCCACAAATATTATTACTGACTGTTCTGCTCGTGAAATTAAAACTAATAGTGTTTAAATACACACATACAACGCCCCAATCAGGAGGGTGTATCTCAAAAAAGTTATTGTTTCTACTAGCCGATTTTTTTTACCGCTCCTCTCCACTGGCCAATAATACGTTGCGACTCGTCTATCGTAGGAGGCGGCATGGATCGATCGCTGTGTTGATTCGCAATAAACCGCGAATGTACTATAACAAAACGTCTTTGATTTTAATATATTTTCAGTTATTTTTGGCGCATTTTGGAACTGTGATGGAGGTAATTTCGTTCGTCGGGGATTTAACGATTTTCAAAGCTCTCGTGGTATTACCTATGATAATCTACAATAGAACATGGGACAGCCCGCATTTCTTCCCCTCCAGAGGAGGGCGAACGAAAGAGTTTTTCGTTCCATCCACAGCTTCGATCGGGTGTGAACCCGCGACCTTGGGTACAGCGCGATTCGCTAACCTTTATACCACCGAATCCGCGTAATTCAACAATGCAACAATGCAACCAGCCCGGCCAGCCAGCCCGGTCATTCCCGGGACTGATAAGGCTAAACCCAACAGAATCGCATACTTCTCCCGCGGCATTACAAGACTCCGGACGATAAAACAGCATAGCCTCAAGTTTTTTATTTCCCTCTTATTGTCTGGTAGGGAATCCCCCAGTGTCATATAGCTACATTATGCACATGTGTTTGACGAGAAAAAAATAGGTCCCGGAATATACAATAGAACATGCAATGAAGCTGAAGTGGCATTTATGTAATTTGACACAGGTCCTGCTGACATCTCCTTCTTCCTTTTTACTTCTTTCTGTATCATCAATGTCATCTCATGGTGTAGTTCTCATCAGCACTCAGATACGTAAATGCTGACAGCGTGCATTCTGTTGTGAAGGCTCACAGTGCGAGTGCCATCTGTTGGTGCAATTCAGACATCAGGCCTACCCCTCCATACAAGGCAGTGTGAAATATGGCCGCGACAGTTGTCAGGGCGAAAAAAAGAAATTAAGTTCCAACGATATAATAAAATGAATTAATGTCCAAGTGATTTATTTCTAGTTTCTCTCTTTTATCTGTCACATTTTTAGTTCCAGTCGGCATACATATTGCTATCGTGTCTTATTAAAACTTCAAGGAGCTTACCTAGAAGTGTAGAATTTTGATCCACCTTCGTTGCTTTCTTTTGTAACACATTGCACAAAAAAGGCGGTAAAATGAGTTTTTGATTAATTGTTATGATCATGTAGTAAATGTTAACACAGAACAAAATATCATACTTTCAAATGTTGAGTTCTGTTCAAAGACATTAAATAATTCAGGTTGCATAGAAATTAAAATAACTTCAATGCAGATTTAAAATTACGGCACCTCATTATGGACAAATGGAAACAGAACAGTGTCTAATTAAAATAGAACAATCTAAATTATAGTAATATATAATTTTATTTCTGGATATTGTACTTTTTGAGCTAAAATGCTTCACTAACTGTACCCCTATTTATATATCAGAGTACAGGTACTTGGTATCCTCCTGTTTGATATTGCGAAATATATTGGTAGGGGACGAAGTTACTCGTACAATGAATCTGCGTACAAACACCTCGAGTCACGTCTAGCAAATGCTTAGGAATACAGCTAGACAGTAAAATCGAGGGAAATCAAGTCAATTTCGTTGTAGGGAAAGCCTGGAAATCTTTACATTTTTTTATGCGGATACTGAAAAAGAGTACAGTGAGTGCCAAAGAACTAGCATATATGTCATTAGTGCGACCTATATTAGAATATGGCGCGGTATGTTAGAACCCATACAGAATTTTGCAGCAAAGGAATCTAGAAAAGGTCCAGCGTAGAGCATCAAAATGTACTTTCTGGGGTACCAAGAATAAAGGGATATGGGAGTCACGGAGGAGGAGATTGAAGTTTCGTCTCCATGCAATGTATAAAGCATACACAGGCCTTCGAGCGTGGAAAGATATTCAAAGTCGATTAGGGAAACCTACATATTTCGGCAGAGCGGATCACATGCACAAAATTCAGACAATAATTCAGAAAACGGGTGTTGAGAAATATTCACTCGCGAATCGAACTATTAGAGACTGGAACAGTTTGCCTGTGACATTCTTTGATCCCTTTCCTCAAAGCCTGAGCAAATTTAAAAATAAATTACTTTCCTGAATGTTGATATATGTGTAGTAAATATATTTAATATTATTCAGTGTAAGTAACTATGTCTGCTATGTAAGTATTATTATTACTATTATTATTACTATTATTATTACTATTATTATTACTATTATTATTACTATTATTACTATTATTATTATTATTATTATTATTATTATTATTATTATTATTATTATTATTATTATTATGTGCAGATCAGTGACGTGAAACTAAGGGAAACGAATGTGTAAGAAAGCTCGGTGTTGCGGAGTGCGGTGAAGTGAAGTGAAGTGAAGTGTGGTGAAGTGGACTGCTATGAAAGATTGCATGGTGAAATGTTCACGTTAATTTGTAAAGTTTGTAGATTTTCTAATGTTGTTAACTTCTTTAATGTTAAGATAGTGTATTCTGCCACCCTGTTCTCAAACTTAATTGCAGAATTATTAATAAACCTAATATTCTGATACACGTACTCTTTACGTGGACCATACGCGATGCAAAAACAAAGTGGTCGCATTCGCACCATGTGTAAGATTTGAACTTGCGGCTGTTATCTTCCCAGATGTATGCACTTTCAAATAGCTCCTCCAT
Organism: Gryllus bimaculatus; assembly: GCA_017312745.1. Taxonomy (NCBI): domain Eukaryota; kingdom Metazoa; phylum Arthropoda; class Insecta; order Orthoptera; family Gryllidae; genus Gryllus; species Gryllus bimaculatus. The sequence continues at coordinate 2,827,955 of BOPP01000103.1, forward strand.
TCTCAAGATGCGTCAACCATTAACCAATGCTAAGTGCTACTTCTTAGTGTAAGAGGTTATGGTCTGCTTACAAGAATAAAACACGTTCCAAAATGTGTAGTTTTGCAGGTGATTAACCGGAGGGAAGCTGTTTATTTCCCAGGCAGAGAATGTTATACGCAAAATTCTCTTTTCTATGTTACATTTATCTACGATGATGCGATAATGTTCGATGGGCGTGCTCATGTCGATGCTCTAAAGTGCGTCCTAATGCAACTAGAGCTCTTATTGAATTCATAATAGCACTAGCTGCGTTCTGACTTGAGTGTAAAACTATTTTGTGGGCAAAATAAAAGCGTTGTGTGAAGATAAATGTATTTTTATTCAATTCATTGAAAACAAGTTACTTATAAATATAAAACTTGACATTTCTACAATATTTATTTAACACAAATCACTTTTAAATATTACCTGTGACATTTCAACAATATTGTACAATAACACTGGCGGAAGTGAAATCAGAAGCTTTGTTAAGATAAATGATTTCATTGTAACTATAATGACATTCATTTATATAATTTGTACAGTTATGGGGGGGGGCGATGGAAGGTTCACTCAAACACTCGTGGTATAATCTATGATAATGCTTCCCGTCGACAAATAATACTGATCAGTTAATTCCAAAGATTATCATAGATAATATCCCGAGTAAAGCGAGCTGTACCGTGTTGTAGATTTACTGCATGCAAAATATTCTCAAGCCTAAAGGGGGCCTCTGAGCTAAATTAAAATCGTCAGTTTCGTCGCCCGGGTAATACCTTCTTTCTCCGCTATATTGATAAAGGAGCGCAGCGAAATATGCGTGGTCAAACGAAAGAGCGGCTCTGATGGTCTGATAGTCCCGAGACTTGCCAAATAAAAGAATGCATAAACTAACTAAATTATGTGTCTTGAAGCCCAACTGTCAGTTATGTTCGATGTAGTTCGTTGCTGCAATAAGTGAATAAATGACCTGTAGTTGTAGAAACCTGTATCATCAGCAAAAAGGGCAACGTGAATGTCGTTTGGTTTGGAAATGTCTACGAGATATAAATTAAACAAAACAATTGAGTAAAGCGACCCTTAAGGCGTGTTGGGTTGGAATGGCGTTTGGTTAGTTACCCGAACATGTTCTACAGCTTATGAAATTTTGTGTGATTGTTTGGATACAATGCCGCACGCATATTTTCTTGATTTTATGCAGGAGTCCTTGATTTATCATTGGAAAACGCCTTTTTGGAAACTGCTACTTTTTTGAAATGAGTTATAAAAGCGAGTATTAATAATGCGGGGACGTTGATGTAACGAGTTGATTTTTTGAGTAACATATAATACATAATTACATTCCTTTTTATATGGTCTATCCATTGCTGAGAAGAAAAAATATATAGTTCCATTTAAAAGGAAAAGATAATTAAGTTTCTGGAAAACTAAAAATATTTCAAACACTGTCTCTATGGCGTATTATTTTCCCCATGATTCTTCATTCCGCATGAAGCAAGCGCAAAAATTGTATGTGTCCGTGATCTAAAACAAAAACTCTGAACAAATGCCATTTTGAAAGAGAACGGTTTGTTCTTGAGCGGAGCCGTCTATTTTTCGGATAAAGACAAAATGTTTTACTCTAGACATCAACTCTTAGGAAATAATTTTATCAAAATTTTACTACTAAAACTGAAGGGTTTGACTCTAAATAGACACATGTTACAGCAACTTCATTCTGAGATAGAAGAAGATAACGATTTAAATTCCACTTTGCTCTTCAGTTTGATGATGTGGACACAGGGTGATGACTTTCTATAGCTGGAACCTTCAAATATGTTAAACTCTAATCATATTTATATACGTACTTAAAATACGACGGGAGTTGAAAGGTGTTATTTTTTTCTCACCGGCGATATCAGTCTACGGTAAAAACGCGCTTGAATGGAAGCATGGATGATGGCGCTCGCGTTGCTTGAGCCTAGCGACGGCGCGGCCGCTGCCCACGCCCCAGGGCCCACGAGGGCCGCACAAAGGCAGGGGCTCTCCAATGCAGCGCTCGCACCC
>BOPP01000103.1:2830256-2844234 GCA_017312745.1 Gryllus bimaculatus
GCGTCAACACCACATCAGCACTAATATCTAGACAATAGCCTAAATGTCCAGCTGATTTGCCGTTGCAAATAATTTTTATCGCACTGAAGCGAATATTTTCATATGCACTTTTGCCACAAACACTTCTTGCTACATTTAGTTCAACTTAAGTATAGGAGTTAGAACAAGCTCCCAGAGCTTAAAAAATTGCACATATTGCACTTCTCTCCATAAAACGCCACACATGTTTTCAGGTTTTGGCGTTAAGTACATACATATTTCAAACGCATCAGTCTCTTGAGAGATAACATGTAAGATTTCTCCTAATTTCACGTAAAAGTATAGTCGCAGAGCAATTGATCTCTTGCTTCATAATGAAAATGAACAGCGAACATTCGTAAGCCAGAAATTCCTCGGTTACAGTACTAACAATGGAGCTTTTTCAGCACAAATGAGATATCACACCAATCACTGACTCAATGATTTTTTCCGGTTAGTTAAAATCATTATTGGGTAAGATTTCCTCCGATTAATTCCATGGGGGTCTGTAGCAGTACCTATGGTAAACGAACTATAAACTGAGTTATCATTCTTTCTCATTTACTTAATTTAGAATAGGACATTAAAGATTTTTATTTTATTTTGTTTATTTAGTACAAAACCGTAAAAACTGTATGTGACGTATTCGGCGAAAACATCATCTGCACACACTTTCTTGAGCTCGTGTATCCTTTAAATATAAATGCATGAAAGATGAGTTTAAAAAAGTTAAAAAAATAAAACAAACAAAATAAATAAATAATTAAAAAATTAAAAAATCGCGAGATTAGCAAAAATTGAAAACTAAGATGTTTTCGTTCTCCAGTTTTTGAAAACAATTAGCGTCCGTAAAGGCACTGAAGCTCTGATTTTTTTGCATTGCTAACACAATAGTAACTCACGCTCAGATCTCCTCCTACCACTTCAAGCGACAGGAAATCTCAACAAAACGAGCACATAATGAAGCTCCATTTATGTGCAGAAGAAAAACAAGGGTCCATCTCAGCATTTTTTCAATAGTTCAGGGAAACTGGACCAAAACCTGATCGAGATGGGGGTCATTGACTCCGAAGCTGAAGTACATTACTTGTTACAGACCTATTGAGACTTTTTTTTAAGTATACAATACCAATGTAAACTAATTATATGTGCAAACTGCAATATGCAATGCTGCCTTATATACGATTGGTTAGTTAAAATAAACATTATTTTCCTTTTCATGATCAGTATAGTTTCTAATTGTATAGAAACAGTTATGCGGCAAAACATAATTTTAACTTTAACTTGTGTACCGATTTTAATTGGTTAAATGCTGGCAATGTGTTGTAAAGTAACGTCCATGTATTGTATGTGAATTTCTTGTAGTGAGCTCACACTTCATGAATATTATTTCTACGACGTATGTTGTAATTATTAATAACAGTATTGGATGAAAATATGTCCCCACCGTTAAGTTAATCAGTTTTGACAAAAATTACATACTTGTAACTAAATAAGCATGGCAATGGTAAGATTTCAATTTCAATGGTGAGGGGCTTGCAGATATAACACGGATGGGATTTGTGCATTATTCGAATAATTTTCTTTTGAAATGTGAAGCCTTGGTTAAGACAGGATGCGTTTAATACGATATTCTGTTTTTAGTGGTAGTTGGTAAATTACGAACCTTCCCGTGTTCGTTTGTAACTTTTGCAAAAGATGTAATTAACAATATATCTTCGAGCAGTCTTGTCTTAACAAAGTATTTATACAAAATACATCATTTATAAATATGTCTTTGAAAATTTAGTTTCAAAGTAATGAAATTATCAGATCGGATGAAAATAAATGAAGCTCCGGTTTTATTGGTAATAGAATCAGGAATGCGCTTCGCAAATAACGATGTAACAACATGCTACTCACAATAAAATAATATATTTTCTTCCATTCCTTGATTCTCACAGTTTATTAATTCCGCCAAGGCACCGCCAAAAAATGTCACTCTGCTACTACATTATTTCAATCGTTTTGGTTTCTTGAGAGAAAACATTGACGATTTCCCGTGAAATCGATTCTATACACGTAGAAGTTTGAAATATAACTCCTGTGAAGCTTCTACGTGAAATGTGTATGATAAATATACAAAACCACCAAAAATGTCTTAAATAACTGTCAATACTAAAGCAGATATGTTGTTATTGTGTAGGTGAAACCTTTTGTAACCACAACGGGAGAAGTGTAGTTTTCTTGTGCGAAGATCGCGAGATGATATGGCAAATATGATTTAGTACTTTAAATAAGATGTTTTTACTTATTTATACTGTAAATAAGTCTAAAAAGGAAGTTGCAATTCAGGATGAAACCAAATAAACTCGTTTACATAGATTTATTCTAAGATGTCACATGGGCGGGTGGCAAAATACATAATGATAATAGTAATAATAATATTAATTGTAAAAACAATAATATAGTAATTATGGATAACGTGTAAGCTGATGTCCTTTCACAGGTCATTTTCCCATCCCATTACTTTTCTCCTGCTCAGTTTCAACCCAGAGAACTCCAAGACAGCATGGTACTACACTTTTTTTTTCGTGGAGAGTTCTTTAGAACATTTATTTCATATTGTAATATTGACAGTAGACAAAATTTTATTGCTAATATAAAGAACATTTCAATTTCTCATAACTACTTCCTACATATTTGAAGTATGAGCGAAGATTTCCAAGGCTGGCGAGGGTAAACCTCTCTAGCATTATTATTAATCTTTACTTTCATAATGAAGCCTCCGGCGCAGAGTATTGACCCAGATCGCGTAATGCTCACTCCAGGCGCATGCGAGCGAACCTCGCACATCACCTTCTGTATGACGCATTCCGCTTGGCGCGCCGCGGCGGCGACGGGGGGCGGGGGTGCAGGGGGGCGGCGCGTAAACCCAACACCTTCGCAGCGGGGGAGGGCGTGCACAAAGGGAGCGCGGATGCGAAGTGCGTCAGCGTGCGTGCGTGTGTGGATGTGCGTGAGCACTCGCTTCACACCAGCTTTTCGCGGCGCTGCCTGCAGTGCTGCGGGGAGAGGGGCGGTGGAGGGGGCGCGTGCGGGGCGCAAATTGTACGCTGTCGCGCAGGATCGGGCCGCATTCATTCAAGTGTCAACCACTCCATGCCCCTATCTCCTCCGTCAATCTCCGCGCAGACAATGGAGCCCGCGGCCGGAAACCGAGTCTCGCGACGCGACGCGACGCGACGCGACGGGGGAAGGGAGGGGGAGGCTGCACGCCCCTCGCGATATTTGTGTTTTTCATTTCCTGTCTACTCCATCATATGGAAGCAGCGAATGGAACAGCATACCTCCACTTTATTCATCTTCACATTCTTCTCCTCTACCTCCTCCGCTTTCTTCTTCTTCTTCTTCTTCTTCTTCTTCTTCTTCTTCTTCTTCTTCTTCTTCTCCTTCTTCCGATTCGTTACACATTCAACAATTTGCATTTGAACCACGTTCCTTAACTTCATATAATGAATGAAATATTTCGACTTCGGGTCTCGTACGAAACAAAAGTAGTCCTCACAATAAGAGAAACGTCGATGCGATCTATTTCATCGGAATAGGGTTGGTATTTAAGGTTGAAAGAAACAGGTAAATAAATTAATGTAGTTCAACTATAATTACATTAGTTAAGAACCAACTTCGTTATCTTCACTGTTTTTTGAGTACGTCGGGTGGCAGATGAATTGTCCGTTCATGGTATATCTCATTATCAATTACAGTGACACTTACTGAAACTGTTATTTCGAGTATGCGGGTACCTGAATTAGCGATGATTTCTTCACGAATTCCATCGTTTATCCCATACGGCGCATATAAATATTCCCTTTTTTAAGCGATAACCTGACTACGCAGTCAGCAAGAAGGCAAATTCCATTGATTTCAGCACAAATAATTTTCAAACATGCTCAGTTTATTGAGGGTGTGGATTGCAGCTTCATTCCTGGTTCTGAATTAATTCTGCGAATGAGGAGAAACAAACAGTAGTATAAAATAGAAAGAGATCAAGTAAGTTCAATGGCTTAGTGTACGAGTTGCTTATGTACGCAATGCAGAAAATGTTTTCTATTTTATAGTTAAAGTATAAATAAAAAGGTGTTACATGGACGATATTTAGCTTCATTGCCAATAGAAAATCGTTGTACTGAAGTTTTCTATATTCTTGGAACCTCCTTTAACACCTATCCGTACTAACAACCAATTTCTTTCTGAACCGATAGTGACAGGTTTACGACAAGACGTTTACGTTAAGACAAGTTTTACTTTACTTCCATGATGATTTTTGAGTAATATATATTATCCACTTCATAACTTATTCATAAAAATTTCTGGCACATATAGGAGCATCGAAGAGATCGTTATATATCACTCGTTATTCCCAACAAGACAGACACAAAGCGTGGTCAACCCTCGGTAGTACATTTGAGCCTCTAAATGACACTTTACAGATAATATCGATTCGTAAGTACTCAATATGGCTGCACACATACAGCCCTCCCCGAAATATTTAAAATAGAAAACGAAAAGAAAGCTTTGTATTTTTGGATTTATTGGACATCTACTGCATGTATATATTTGCTTCGATTAATGAAAAAAGTTCAATATTGAATAATATGGCCAGTATAATTCATTTTGTTGTAAATATGGTAAGACTGTGCCCGTTTGTTGCATTTTCATTATACGAGGGCCATTTAACGGTCGACAAATACAGGTTTACAATATGTGAATTACAGCACTTTGTTGATTACAACATTCAATCACGTTTTTAAATATAGCACCAAACATTTAATAAAAAATCAAACAAACTTCACAGAAAAACAAATATACGTAAAATGGCACACATCTCTGACAAACCCTGTATTGAAATATTTATATGAAATTCTCTTCATCACAACGACCGTACTCCTACTACAAATCTAAAAGAACATCAAGATATATTAGCACGTATTTTCTCTTCCTTGAAGAGTATGATGGACTTTTAACGAAGTAATAAAAAGATATTTCTTAGGTTTATAGCTATTTTTTAAAGATAGTACTCTGCATGAGCCATGCATTTTCATATTCAGGTATTTACATGCGTTGTATTTATCGGGGCTACAAACATAGCAGTGGACCAATGAGAGTTAAAGATGCAGACCCCAACATTCCTACGATAATCTTAATTCATAGTAAATCTATAAATTGTAAGCCCTTACTCCAGGATTCTTAACAAATTAGTTTGTTGAAAGTCAAACACAATGCTTCTTTGATTACTACTGACGTAGGTGACTCAGGACATCATCTGAAGTCCCTGCAGTGCCTATGATCTGAAGGATCTAGAGTTCGAGCTCTGACGGCGGCTGCAGGATTTTCAATATTAGCTGGATAGCTAGGTCTAATTCAGCTGCAGTCTGGAGGAGGCTCCTAGCGGTTGGCTGCTCTGATCAGTAGTTTTCCGCGGTATCTCCATTCAACACCAGGCAAATGCCGGGGCTGTACCCAAACTAATTGACCACGCGCGATTTTTCCCTCCTCTACCTTGTCCTATCCTCACTCCTCACTTACTTACACATACATACACACACACACACTTACATTCACTTACATACACTTAAGTGGTAAGGCAACAAGCGTCGATCGGCCACCCCACGTTCTCGATCTGTCCGGGATGCTGCCACTCCCACCTTCTACACCTTTTCAACTTCAAAATGAGACCAAACACAATGATATTGAGAACAAGCATTTGCAAATTGGGAACAAAAACTTTCGGATTGGGAACATTTATAATTTTTCGTAACTGGCGGAGCCGAAATTTTGTTTGAGATATATTTGTTCTTTCTTCGCCAGTTAATATATTTGGCACGTGCGTGGACAGATCTTTCTTAACGGCAGATGTAAAAGATGACTAGGTAAGTTCTAAGGATTGAACACATGTCTACACATGTCTAAGAGCTTTATATCAAATGGCGATGTTTTATAAATTCTTCCTCCATAAACTTCAATGCCGTAGTCACAAGAAGCATTGTCTATTACCTCTACCACGGTTATCTGGTAGATATTTTCAGCAGCGCGGAGACACTGACGAACAAAGTTATTAGTATTTTCGTTCCTGAAAGCATCTCTTCTTACTTCGTTATGAATTAATCCAATATTGCCAATACGACAGATGACATAGACATTAGATCCACTACTCTCCGAACTCCCCGCTACTATGTAACTATATCGAGTTCCTTTCTTAGAACGTCCTTGCATTGGGGAAGTAAATAAATTGAAGTTAGTTTCGTCCAAGTATACAATAGGAACATTGTCTTCTTGATAACGTAATAGCTGCAGAACATATTCCCGACGTTTTGTTTTAATTTCATAGCTGTTTGTTTTCTCGTTTTCTCGTGCTCTCTTGGAATATCGAATATATGAATAATAAACCATCTAAATGTTCCGTAAACATTCTGTGGGCACAAAAATTTCATGATTTTCTTCAAATTGGCTTTTAAGTTCTCTTAGTGTATGCTTTGGAGTCTTTTGAATATAATCAATAAATAATTCACAATGTTCTTCCGTAATTTTATCTTTCCTCCTTCCACCCTTCTCCTTCTTCCCTTTTAATTGTGATTTGCTTTCTTTCTGGTTCACTCATCTATAAGCAATAGATTTTGTTACTTGATATGTATTCATCAGACATCTCCAAACTCCATTAGTGTTAAATAAAGCACCTATTTGCTGTTTGATGCTTTCTGCCTCTCTTTTTTTAATAAAAGGCACAATTAATGAACGAGAAAAACTTGTCTGGAACAATTAACAGAACACAGCAATGCACATGTTCAACTATGATGTTTTGTCAACAGAAACAATTAACTCTTCTCGTTTTAAAATTGATTGGTCTCAATACGAAAATGATACGTCTCAACTTGAGTGCGATTTGTCTCAATGTGAACGAGTTTGTTCCTAATTTGACGGTGCTTGTTATCGATTTGAATGTGTTCAGTCTCATTTTGAAGTTGAAAATATATTCACTGGATCCCTTATGGAACCTCCAGGTAGAAGAACATATTCGGCTAGAAGAGTAGTAATTAAAGTTGTTAGAAATCTCAGATCTGAACACGTAACCAAGAAGGCATGAATATTCCCTGAATTGTTGCTATTTGTTCACTGAGGGGCGACCTATGGTGTGCCGTCTGTTGTGAAACATCGTGTCCAGAGAAATCCCTACTCCAGGGCCGTTCATAAATGGATAGTTATCATAGCATAAAACCGTATTAAATTATACGTATAAACAACAAAAAGGCAAATATTTCAATTGATTCCTATGTCGTTACACTACGAATATTGTGTTTACAAACTATTAATGTGTTATGTTAGTTAATAATATTTTTACATACGCATACTACTAACGTATTTTCTTTCTTTAATCTCCAATACAATTTTTGGTGAAATTCTCCTTTTAAATGGTCTTTATAAAACAATTTATGAAACAATAAAATTGGAAGTTGAGATAATTTGCAAATAATGCGTTTAGTGGCAACCCTCCATTACTACGTCCTGTGCAGCTCTGAGCAGCATCTCATCCCCCGCCGCGGGCAATGCGCGCCCTGGCGGTACCTGGTGAGTGGACGCCCCTGAAACGGGGGGGGGGCACTGAGCACTTAGGCTCTCTGACAGACTCCAAAAAACAAATATGAAGACTCCCACAGCAGACCGTGGTCCGCTACAACAACATTTATGATAGTTAATACTAGCTATGTACGTAAAGAACATATATTTTCTTCAATTTGAATATGTTCAAATAGTTGCCACATAATTGTCTTAAATGTATAATTGTTTGCCTATTTGGATAGCACCTATCCACATATTTCCCGTAAGTTAGTGCTTCCTATCTTATGAAAAAAGTGGGAGCCGCAAAATATTCTGCTCATCCGGTGGCGGTAGGCGCGGACAGACGATGGCGGTGAGGTTTCGGCGCCAATAAAATGGCGCGGGTGGAAGGGGACGACAGCGGGGGCGGGGGCGGGGTTGAGGCGAGCTGTCAGGACGCAAGTTTCCGGTCGCGCGGAGGGAGCAGAGCCGCGGTATCAGCAGGGAGGCGGAGGCGGAGGCAGTGGCGGAGGGGGCGGGACCGACAGTTGAAGCGAAGGCGGCGGCAGCGGCAGCCACAGCGGGGGCTGCGGTGGCGACGGCGACGGCTGAGGCGTCGGAGGCGACGGCGGTGGCGTGCTGCCCGAGGCGGCGTCCCTGCTCGCGACAGAAAGTTGCATTGTACTCCACTTAAGCGCTTCTCCCCCTCCCCCGGGAGAGCGCGTCTTCCAGTTAGCGTCGCAGGGCGGCGGAGAGGATGGGGGGGGGCGTGGCACGGGGAGAAGGTGGAGGCAGGGGTGTGGATGGGAGCAATGGGAATGTGGGAATGCGCTGGAGGGGAGAGCGGGGGAGCGGCGGGATGGTAGGAACAGCACACCAGGGAAGCAAAGACAGGGGAATATCCTATCGCGTCCTATGGCTCGACAGCTACGGATGTCCTACGGGCGTTGGCCGACCAGCAATGGCCCAACCTCTCGGCCATGGGATACGAGGTTTGTGTGGGTAGCACCCAGACATCCCTCCACCAGATACACTGGTCTTCTAAACCTTAGGGTGAGCTTTCTCATCGCCACACAGCAATAGATATTGGGACATTTGTAAGGAAAACGCACAGTTGTTATTTTGGCCCGGCCGGGAATCGATCACAAGGTTGCGCCGTGGATGGCGAGCAACCGAGGGCTACCAGGCGGTGGTAGCACTGGAAAGTCGGGAAGTGGGAAGTGGGAGGTGGATGGCGAGGAGGTGGGAAGGAGAAAGAAAGATGGGAGAGAAGGAGGAAGGGAATGGGGGTGGAGGTGGGGAGGGACTGGCGGGCTCGGCGGTGGAGAATGCTCCCAAAGAGAGACAATTACTCAAAATTAGCTTTTGATTGCTTAGCCACCGTTGTGTCTGCAGTGGTGGAGCCAAAATGTCGCATTAGTCGAAATCGGTTGTCGACTAGCCATGAGCTTTTTATCCACACAAAAAGAATTGATTGGCCCTAGATGCATCCTTCTGGCTAGAGCAGTTTAGTAATAGTATGCTGTGGTGATACGTAAATTACTAAACTGAGTTCGGCCATTCCGGTGAATTCTCAGGCCTTAATAATTATGTCCTGAGAACTCAGCGAACCGATCATAAGTTATATAGGATTGATGTTAGTTAAACGTAATTAGTATGTGATGATTAAAAGGTGGATTTTAATATAGCGTCATTTATTTTATTTTTTCTTTAGAACAATGCCATTTAGTATATAAATTCATTTTATGTTATAACGATACGACACATTTTAAGTGTGTGTTTTTTGTTGTTGTTGTTTTGCATTTTTCGTCTATTACAACTAATAAGTTATTTTTTATCTTTTTATGTCATTTTTACAACATTTTTCTCTGATTTCGTCTATTGAAATATTTTAATAGTACTTGCTTCAAAAAATATTTAATGGGTGAAAAAATGTTCACCACAGAATTCTTGAGTAGCCTATTCGATTTTTTCGCTCGTATATTGTAATGTCAGCCGTTGCGAGAACTATTTAATCTAAGGTTCCTGTAACTTTTATAGGCGCCATTGTGAGTTCCGACGATTTCTCGATAAATAAAAGCAGATATTTTCTCTTAAAAAACAGTCCAAATGGTAAGTTTGCAAGCTGAGTTAACTTGAACAAAAGGAACAAGCCTCGATTACTCAATAACATATCCAACAGCTTGAGTTGTTCATGTGAAGGGGTTTTGATCTAATTTTTACTTTCATTTGTCTTTGTTTTTAGGACATTTTTAAAGCATTTGAAGAGCATTTTATTGATCATTTTTATCAGTGTTTTAGGACATCAAAGTCTGCCCCCTAATGATGACGCGCATTTAAATAAATACTTAGAGCTGTTCTGTGGCATGCAACTAATTGTGCTAGTCAAAGCTAAGATGGACTACTCAGACTATTAGGCTAAAAGTGTCTTTTCATTGTGATGTTGAATTGCACAAATAAAAAAATATCAAAATGAAAATACCAGAGGCGACAGGATAATTTGCATTAAATATTTTGACAAAAATGAAATGAAATAAATAATATCTAACACAAACCCTCTATACATCATTGAAGGCTTTCACGACTGGCGTCAATATTCTTCATGTCTTCCGGGCCAATTGGCATTTCAAAGCTAATTGGACCACGGCCCATCAGCCCGGAAGACGTGAAGAATAAAAACCCTCTATGTAAAAAATCCTACCCCAAAGAGCGTGCTGTGCGTTGTGCGGCCCCGGGGGCAGGGGCAAAGTAGGAATGGGAAGGCACAGATGGAGGACACCCTGACCTGGGGCGGTCACGCCGTCTTCTGCTGCGCTCGTTTGTCGTCCTCCATCCACTTCCTCATTCCGCTCGCTCACTTTTCTTTCCGGCGGACGAAGGGAACGTGAAAATCTTTTACGCAAAATTTATTTTTCCGCGCGTGCCTTCCTGCTTTCCATATTTTACACGGATTTGGGCGATTTTTTTTTTTCGAAGTGAGGGGACACGAACATCGAGAGTTGAGAATTATTTCCGACAAGCTCTTAAAAACCTGGCGCTCAGCCGCAGGCCCTTTCTCCGCAGTTCGGTGTAATGGCGATCGTTGCTTGTCATTTGCTCTTTGGGGGAAGAATGGGGGCCGATCCTTTTCCTTTGCTTATTATCCCTCCCTCTTTCCAGTGTCATTCGTTTCCCGGCCTCACATTTAACCAGAATTCGCGGTTCTGCCGCAGTCTCTCCATAAATTATTGGTTGATTTTTTTTCCGGGCCCTTCAACTGCTATGGCCATTAGACCTCATTTCGTCGTATAATTAATGTTATATATTCTCAATGTATAAGTTATATTTCACAAATACCAATAATAAGATTTTTTCTTGAAGTATGTAAAACGCTTTTGGTGTTAAAAACAAAGGCAGATTATTAAACTACCAGTTCCTCCCTTCACAACAGCATGAGCAAGTTCCGTGGTCCTCGCTATTGGCCTCGACCTTAAAGTATTCCCATCTTGTTTAACACCATTCCAAATTGATGTCGTTAATTGGGGGTGCCATGTTCTAACAAGACTATATTGATAGGGAGTAGTGTATCTCAAAAAATGTTTTTATATCAAGATTTTAATGTTTTGATAATGGTTTTATATATTATTCGTAATGTGATTTCTAAAATGTTAAGTAATTTTTTTCAGTCATTTATTTGAATACTTGGCTGATATTGATAAAACACATCCATGTTTATAGTGTATTGTTGTTGTCCTTTTACCACTTGAAAATGAATTGCATATAGCACACAAAACATCGTGATGTTAAGAACTATAACTAAAAAATAATCAACAAACCAATAGATTATTTCTATCTACACATGATATTTTAGGTGCATAGTAGACAAAATTATGCTAGCAATGTTTGCATACTTGATGATATTTGCAATGTTTCCATGGCTGTTTTGTTTTTCAATATCCCTATTGTGTAAATGTAGGCCTACTTAGTAGTAACAGAATATTACAATCGATGAGTCATTCTTTCATTATAATTTTGTATTTTCGAAATATTTGAGACAAAATTATAAGAAATATTCACTTATGAAATGAAAGAATTTCAGCAGTCGGACGTCGAAGGATATTTTTCAAATATTTTACTCATTTTATTAATTACTTTTTTTATTTCTAGGTATGCCTACCGCAACTGCAGCAGCAGTGTACTCGTACTGGAATAGGTAATGTACACTAATACCAATAATTTGGTGACCGTAATTAGACACATGATTGCATGTAACGCGTTCTGAATGCCGAAGTACCGAAGTTATATACACGAAATAGGACAATTTGGCATATTAGAAAATAAGAGAAATTCGTAAATTGGGAAACCTTCATTCACAATGTGACTATTGAGACTGAAAACGTTTGCCTGCAATAATGGTTGAGCCTTTTCGTCCATCTTGGGCAAATTTAAAAATAAAGCAAACTTATATTTATGTTACTGTTACTTTTATATTGTTCAATAACTAGTATTTTACGTACAGTGACTAGTATTATTATGGTTATTAATATTATGTTTTAATATTATTACTTATATTACTAATTTCCAATCAGCTCGGAAATTGAAAGCACACTATTCAACTTTCCGCCACTCGAGAGATGACTACGGTTTTACTCAGTAACGTTGAGAAAATCAAAAAACAATGAAACTGTTTCAATTTTAACTAAAAAACGGAAATATTTGCTGGTGTTTTTCCGCCAAATCCCATACTGCCCGTTCCGACTAAATTCTCTTACGCAGTATGCCATTGCTTACGTTATAGCTACAACATCATGCGACAGCAAGACTCCGGGAAGAGGCCGCCTATCAGTAAATATTTTCTTATCATGTGTTGCTTCACAGCAGTTTTTAAATATTCTTAGTATGCAAAAAACTGTTCTTCTGTACACATACTCTGTGTTATTGCAGTATTCGTGAAGACTGTTTTTAATAAAATATTAAATTTTTGCAGGGTTATATGAGAGTATTTTATTTGTTCTTAATGAGCAAAGAGCATCCTACTTTTTCGAAAATCATATTGTGTGGTTTTGTTCAGGCTTTTGCTGCCGCAGGCCTCTATTTATTTGTATTTATACGGTGTTGGGTTTTAAAGTCATGAGAAACGTATGTGTAAGAAAGACTTTACAATTCGGTGAGTGCAGTGAAATGCGGTGAAGTGGCAAGCGGGGAATACTTACACTGTGAAATTATACATTTTTAAAAGTTTTTTTTTTTTTGGTAAATGTAGGCTTAACTAACAAAAGGTAATATGCCACCAAGTTCACATACGTAATTGCAGAATCAATAGTAATTAATAAATGTAATCTAATTGTTAAAAGTTCCCCCGACAATTCCCATCCATTTTCGCTCACCCAGGCCACTACACGAGTAACGGCCAAATATAACTTCCAATTTGACCGGTATTGTAGACGTCTGTGGTGGTGATTATCGAAATCAACAAATAGTTGGCAGGGATGTGTACATATGTGATGCCACATTTTAAATAGCCTTGCAAAACAGCCAGCCGTGCTATCATGTTTGTCAAGTACATGCTCTGATGTAGTCTATGGTATGGTTCAGGTTTCCTTATCGCCTCAGGCCTCGTTTCCTTATCGCTCTGACACTCCGGCTTCCACGCCTCTAACCCCATCCAAATCCTTGTTCTTAGTTGCAATCCAACAACTCATTTCAGTTGTAATAAATGATATTGATGAAACTTACTGATTATTCTCAAAAAGTATCTATTTATGTTTATTTATTCAAAGGTATGAGAAACATTATGCTAAATTGTAGGCTGAAAGATGAACACTGCATTCACTCTTAGGAAATAAACAAAACCTGCTTGTGGCACAATTAAAATTACATTAAAGTGATTTTAAAGAATGGATGTACACACGGTAACATATTTAAATTAATAGTAACAGTATTTGACCCATGAAAGGAAACCAGTACTCTCAAGGCGAGAATCAAGGCTATAGTCTGCAGTGTAGTAGCATTAAGTATCTTAGAACGGCGACATAACAAAGACAAGCGAGAGGGCTGATGAGACCAGGTAAAACAAAGGCAATAAATGAATTGGTAGACAGTAAAACATGAGACACAGAGAACATTACTTTGTTCGGAATGTTTCGCTCATAGACACACATGAACAGATATACATACACATACACATATACAGCCCGAAACAGTTGAGACGCAAAACACACAAAACAGACACCGTCATACACAGACCGACCTAGAGACACCGTTCCAGAGAGACCAAGTCGGTCAGATGCAGACATATCCCCACACAGCGCCACAGAGGAGCCACGTGCAGGCGGAGGGCGGAAGAAAGATAAACCGCGTTCCATATATTGCGCGCATGAGCCAGTAAAATTCATCACGCAAATCG
>BOPP01000103.1:2890071-2905596 GCA_017312745.1 Gryllus bimaculatus
GGACGCGGCGGGGTGTGGGCGAAGCCGGTAGGGGTGAGGTGTTGTCGGGTGCGGTATGTCCGAGTGAGGCCAGCGGTTGGAGACCGTTAAGGCCGAATTACAATTGAGCAACGTTCGTGTGATAATATGGCACAGGTCAGAAGTTAAGTTTTTTTAAATATCTTCAATATAAATACTGGTATTTATTTCTAAATGAAATCTTGTTCTCAATATTAAACAATGAACTCACTTCATTAATACGTTTTTCACGTAAAAGTAGTTTTGAGTTCTTTGTTGAAATCACCACTACATAAACTCATACCTTTGTACACCGAGTACCAACCGGGAGAGGTAGATCAACTGATGTAACTGCAGTGCCACTGACAGGGAGGTCCTGGGTTCTAGTCCCGTTGGCAACTGGATTTTCTTCTAGCTACGCTACAGTAGCTACAGTTACACTAGCTCCTCAGCTACGTTGAATTCAGTTTGCAAGAGAATTCCAGCTGCTCTGATCTTTAGTTTTCTGTGGTTTCTGCGATCAACACTAGGCGAATGCTGGAGCATTATCCTAATAAACGGGCGATATGTCTTGTCATGTGTCTTTTCATAAGCACCACTTATCGAGTTGATCATCCACTACATATCCGGAAACTTCCTATTTGCAACCCACTTAATCACAAAGACAAGAATATACTTATAAATGTCTATGACAATAACACTGTTCACGAGTCAAAAATACATCAAATATTTTATACAACCGATCAAAGAATATGATAAAGAATACATTATTAAATGGATTTACCGTTCATTTTAGAGGCATGCATTAATCTAAACTTCCAACCAATGGCTACGGCCATTAATTGACTCACAGTCGAAACATATAGAGAAACGAGCACAAAAGGATTTCGAAATATCTCAATTCCGTGAAAGGTTTATTGCAATTTTATTTTTCAATACATCAGTGTCACCTATATGAAGAAACACGACTATACAAAACGAAGAGATAGTGGACCTGCGTGCAATCCATTTCACCCACAATTTCGTTAATCCTCGCTGGACAACTTGATACATAGATTGGTGAATCGCGTGGTGATATAGTATTTAAGGTATGTTTGGTAAGAACTCTGAACAGTAATTAGGTAACAAGTTACAGTTAATGTTGGCAATGACATTTTTATTAGGTTGACGTCCTTCCGTTACCGATTGGAAATTATGACTGTCGGTATTTTTTATTATCTAACGACAACTTTTAATAAACTATCGTTAGGATTCGCATGAGAATAATAGTAAAATTAAAATAATTGTTATGGAAAATAAATTGCGTCGTCCACGCAAGTGCAAAAAAATAATATTGTAAGAACAATTCAGGGAAAATGTGCATGCAAAGTACGAAAGATACGAAATCACAGAAAGATTCTTACTTAAGAAAACAGATAACTTAACGATTAAAGATAAATTCCGTGATATAAGATAATTTCACTGAAAGTTCAACGATACTAGGTTACTAACACTATATTAAACAGGTAATAGTCTACCTCTAGCAGTACTTCTGTTGTAACGAAGCTTACAAGTATTTGTATCGTAACTTATTAGTATTTAATTGGCTACCCTGGTGACGCCGCGTCCATGGCAAAGGTGTCGATGTTTCGGTCGCCATTCTGAAACATTCCTCAGGGCGTAATTCGCAGGTCGCAAAATGGCCCGTCTCTCGGACAGCCAATTAAATCGTGACTCCGGCCGCGAAAGCCTACGCGCTCACGTAATGTAACTTACTCGTATAAACTGCTATACACTCATACGGTTGGTGTTAATGTAAATATTTTAAATATACGTTTTTGTGATAGTAAATATTTAAAATATTGTTAAGTTGTTTTTACGAGTTCATATTACTCTAGTATTCTTAAACCGCTGATGAGGTTTGAAAATTATCAGACGAAATGTCAGATGCTTTTACATGGATATAACAGGTACCACCGTAGGGTTTTTTTTCAATTTTCCTTGATCCAGTCTGCAAATGTTGAGATAGCTTTCAAATTCCTTTCTGTACAATGAATGTGGCTATTCACGTTCTCAGAGTAAAGTTCTCTGTCACATTCAGTTTCCATTACGTTTTTGTCGATAAACCAAAGAATTGTAGTTGTGACACTTGTATAGATATTATTAAAAGGTGTTTTTATTCTCTATTCAGCCAATCAAAATTTAGGAAACGTGGGCAAACGGGTTTTTCATAAATGCGCAATACAAAAAGTAGCAAATCCATTAATATCCTACAATCGCATTAGTATTATTATTATGCCCATATATAATGCATAATTACTCATATATAAGTATTGATAATAATTTTATAAATATTAATAAATATTATCCCACAAGAAAGCAATAATTAACAATTTATCGAGAAATAATACATACTATTCTGCATTTTTTAAATATAAAAACGTAATAATTGTAGTCAATATTTTTATAAATCTTGATTTGTAAATGATAAATATTTATTTTTTTAATGTTTTCCAAGTACTATGATTTGTAGTCACCATTATTGCTCAAATATAATTCAATAAAAAATAAACTCTGGTTAAAGACGAAAAGATTAACAGATCTACTAACAGTGATATTTGTACATTCCGATTTTAAGATTGACTTCAGACAATTGTGTTTGTTTTACTAACTTCATTTGAATTAATTTAATTCATGAAAATTTGTTTTATTTACGGAAACGCCCTGAGGATGATAATATTAATTCCTTTTCTTCTTTTCAGGTAAATGAATATTGTATTCAAGATCTAACTACAGCCCGTCAAAAATCATAAGGTCAGTTCATTTTTACAATGTAACTCTCTAGTAACAAAATAATTTGTGGAGCAATAGCGTGTATTCCTATGTATGGAAGACGAATTATTTCTTGGATAATCTAATTTGTAGTGGACACTTCAAAAACTGCAGTATTGTGACAATTCATTTATATGCTTGAAAACTTGGTAGCTGTGTTTTCTCATCTTCTGGAAGACACATGGATGTCGGTGAAAATTTTTTTTATTTTCCTAGAGTTACTGAAAAACATTGTGATGTAAGGAATAAGATTTAATTATCTATATAACCAGTGGCCGAGTACAAAATAACTTGATCAACACCTCGATTGTGATTTTCGTTCAGTTTCACCGACATGATCTAATCGAAAGAGAGGTTAGTATACTTCTTGACAGTAAACCTATCGTTCTTGTTGTTGATGTTGATAATAATGCAGATGAGCAATTCTGGGTACTAGAAATGTACTAGAAATCTGAAATAGTGGTCATGGTACCTGTAGGTCTGCCTCCGTGGATGTTTGAAACAGATGGTTTGTTTCTAGTCTTTTGCCCTTGCAGACGCCCGCGATGCACTAATTCGCCCCAAATGACGAGCAGAAATTGGAATAATCGGGGCAGTTTCCAAGGCATCTATCGGGGAGCTGTTGGCAGGCGGCGCCAGCGGAGCAGGAGGAGGAAGAGGAGGAGGAAGAGGAGGAGGAAGAGGAGGAGAAGGAGGAAGAGGAGGAGGAGGAAGAGGGAAAAAAAAAAGGGGGGGAGGGAGAGGAGGAAGAAGAGGAGAGGAGAAGAAGGAGGAGGAGGAGGAGAGGAGGAGGAGGAGGAGGAGGAGGAAGAGGGACACGCCGCAGGAGGAGGATAGAGGAAGGAGGATGGAGGAAGCAGGAGGGGAGGAGGAAAGGAGGGAGGAGGAGAGGAGGAAGAGGAGGAAGACGGAGGACAGGAGGGGGAAGTGGAGGAGGAGAGGAGTAGGGGCAAGGAGGAAGGAAAGGGAATAGGGGAGGAAAGAGGTAGGGAGAAGGAGGAGGAGGGATGGGAGGGGAGGAGGAGGGGGAGCAGGAGGAGGAGGGGGAGCAGGAGCGAGGAGGAGGGGGAGTCAGGAGGAGGAAGGGGGAGCAGTAGGAGGAGGGAGGGGAGGACGAGAGGAGAGTGAGGGAGGAGGAAGAGGAAGGAGGAGGAGGAGGAGCCAGCGGCGCGGGGCTCGCGGCGGAGGTCCGCAGGCCAGGCCGTTTGCTCGCGAGAGGATATCAACGGTGACCGAGACAGTAAATTTTATGAAAGCGCGTCGGCCTCCTAGCGAGACGCCGCGCGGGGCCGGGCGGGTGGTCTGCTGGAGGAGGCGGCGCGTGCCACAGGTGCGCGCCGAGGTGGCGGAAGGCGATGTTGGTGCACGGTGAACGATGGGCAATCCATGGGAAGGCTTTTTGGTGTGCGGCGGCTGGTGGTGACGCGTGCGGGTGACGTGTGCAGGAGGCTGTGCGAGGGGCAGCGGGGAAGGAGGTAGGGGCAGCGGTGGTGAGGCAGTGGCGGTGGGTTGTGTGGTGTGAGAGGTGAAAGCTGCTTTGGTGGTGGGGACGGTGATGCAGATTGCGATAGCGTTGAGCGCCAAAGTGGGACGAACTCAAAGAGCCGCAACTGCTGTTGGGTTTGCGATGCCAGAGGCAAAGATGCTATGATCTCTAATCGAGAGAGTGATGTTATTAATGGACCTACGTTCTCCTACAGGTATTCTTTTTAAAATGGACGGAGATAACGGCAGCAAAAAATTACGAATCCCAACACATACCGGTTGGGAACGAGCAGAGGGGAGCAACCGTAATCTGTACTTTCGAAACCAAGCAAGACGAGTCAGCGAGAAACGTAACATGCAAATTGTAGCTGGGAAGCAACCGACTACGTGCCTTCTGAGAAACAAATAATCTCTTTGGATTTAAGCAAAATATTGTTTTATAAAATTACTTATTAATTGTTACATATATTATCCGGAAATAAGTATTCTAATGTAAAATACTTTTTACTGTTAATAATTACTTTAAAGAAAATTAACGAAACCGTCCACAAGACAATACACTGCGAACTTCGTGGCCTCCGACGAACGATAACGGGCCGTCGCAGAGACAGGTGGCGGAAGCAGCGGAGGCGGAGAAAGCGGGGGTGGACGGGCTAAGGAAGCGGAGGTGGTGGCGCGACGTCCGCGGTAGCAAAAGTAACGGGCCCTAAGGCCACGGAGGAAGCCACTGCGTGGCGGAGAGAATGACCTTTTTTTAGCCTTTCCTTGTCAACGCCACTTAGCGAGGCGGGGCTACGTATCACGGCTGGGGCTGCACGCTTCGCGGACAGAATTCACGTGTTTGTGATACACGTAATGAAAAGTAATGAATATAATCAAACTACAAGTTTACATAAAAAAGCTCTTGCGAGTGGGTCAATTGAAAATAAATTATTTAAATTGCCAACCTTTCGACAATTATTAAACTCTCTCAAATACTCAATAAAAATAGTATTCACTTAAAATGCAACAGCTTAAACTTCATTTGATCTCTCAAGGAACTTTTCTATACAATCTGAACGAGATCAGGAATGTTAACATGCACGAAAATTCTTGAAGGTACTCTTTAATAACGTTTGATAAACTAAAACTTAGTTTACGAATATTAAACATAGAAATTCATTCATATTAAACATTCAACATTCAAAAGTGACTCAAATATTAAAAGTTGATATTATAATAATGAAACTGAACCAATAGTTAATTTGTGTTCTTGTGAACTTTGTGTGTTATTTTCTTTCCTCGGATCGGTTAGCAAATGTTTGGTGCCCATACTGTTTCTCTTTTAGACGTTAAACAAATAGTAAATATTCATTGTTACGTAGTTGTTCTTTGAAAGATTTCTCAGGTTCACTACTTTTCTCTATTTATAAATTGTGCTGTCACGTAAGTTTATTATTTTCATCATTCACTTTCTCTTTTAGATTAACTTGCATGAAATTATTGATGCACTCTGGCTTCGGACGTACGGCAAAAGAACGGGTCTGAGAGGTAGAGTAGTGTTACAAGAAAGAATCAGGCTTACGGATGTTCGAAAACAACGCTGCGATAAAAGGGTAATCTACAGCATTGAGAACAAAGGATTTGAATGCCAGATTAAAATGGTTTGATTGGACTTCTTTTGATATAGTATAAAAGATAATATTTGTGGCTTCCAAAGATATTGTTTTACAATCAATATACTTTGGATCCTAGTCAAAACTATTAAAACTGCAAACGTATCCATGTTTTATACATTTTCTTGCTCGGAAATATTTTTTTAAGATAAGTTTCAATGCTATGTTCTACTGCTAATATACGTATTCCCATTGTGGCCGATTACGAGTGTTTTATTATAGTGAACGCAGTTTTACAGTGTAAGTTCTTCTACGTGACTACCAGCTTCTACACTCGCGTACTGAAAATGATTGCTCCGAATAACTACGAATAAATACTATATTTGATGGGACTTCGTCTTGTTCAATTGAAACGTAATACACACCTTACCATGCACTAGAATTAATTTGATTTACGAACTACTGAGAACAGTTTAGAATGTTCTGCGACTAAAATAACATTGCTTTCTGGAAGGTAAATTCACAGTTTAGCTGTTATTAGCGTGCATCAATTTAATATCATTTTGTACTGCATTTGAGGTTGTTTTAATTAGAAACGACAAGCTAATTTGTTTTTTGTAAACAGTTGATTATTATCATCCCAATTACATTTCTAATATATCTTGTCTCATAGAATACAGAATACAATGTAACACGTCGGCAGTCAACACAATATAATAGTCTAATTACATGACACAATATTAAGAAATCAATAATATATATTTACATTCATAAGAACGTACGTAGTATTTTAATTAAATTGTAAGAAATATTAAAGGAACTACAAAGATTCAGTGGCCGTTCCGTATGGACGAGATCTCTAAGGCAGTAGTGGCGTAGGGATCTCGGACCGAAGGATCTCGATTTCGAGTCCCGCCTCGGGCATGGTTGCATATGTGTTCGTCCTCCCCCCCCTATCACCATATCATGTAATCTTCATAGTTGCCAAGCCGTTAAATGCAATAGTGGTCGGCAATGACCTAGGTGTTGATGCGACCTTAAATAACAATAAGAAAAAAGGTTCAGTAAATTTCTAGCCTGACATGTATTAGGAAGTGTTGTGCGCGTAACCGTCGGGATGCAGAACAGTCAGTAAATAGAGGGGCAAAACTTACCGTCTGGAAGCCACCTCATACATTTAACCTTGAGAAAACAGTTAATTCGAAAAATCAACGTTTTAATAAATATGAGACCTACACCATTCTCTTAATTATTCTTTACACTATCCAACAACAAGATTTAACCAAAACGATCCTGCCATTTTTAAAATTTTGAAAGTATTCCAGGGACTTGATGTAAAGTACCCCCTAAAATTAAAATATCGCTTTCAAATTCAAAGGGCCGCGACATCAGCCATTTGGATTGGATAATATCAATTTTGGAGAGAATCTGGTGAACGGTTTAACCACTAGCGCAACTCAGAGACGGAGGGGCAGACGTTTTGCCGTCAATCAAATTTTTGGCATCGAGGACCCACACAACATGGATTCTTGCAACACGTGTTGAAGGATATTTTCTCTAAATTTAGCCACTGGATTTATCCACTTTTTCCGTTTCAGGGCCTGGCAATAAGAATTTTTCGCCGTTTCTTTGCGCATCATTACATAACTTTCTCGCTGCACCCTAGCGAGAAAGAAAATTCGTCATTTTACGGCTACGATTACATAACTTTCTATCCTTACGAAGTTCCTTCGTAAGGCGGTAAAGTAAAACGGAAGAATAAAAGAACGTAGCCAGGGATTTAATTTTCCTAAATAGCATCTCTTCTAAAAAATTGCTCATCGGTACTCCTGGTAGGCGAAAGTTTCCTTAAAAGCACCTTGTTTCAGGAAGCAGCAGTTTTTACGCTAGTTCAGAGGGTAACTTTGCATGACAAGTAGCATTATGTAATTCCTCTCATTTCCCACTTTTAAAAGTCACGTGAGAGAGGCAAGGAAGGAAGGAGATATGGAAGGAAGAAAGAATGGGTGCAAGGAGGACATAACATGAACTTCAATTCACAAAATGTTGTGAATTGCTTTTCGTGTGACGAACGTCGACGTTGGGCACGCCAGGACCTATTTGTTCTGCAATATTATCTTCACGGTTTTGTTATGTTTATCGTATAAACGAATGATGACAGATTAGCGATCTACAGCGTACACGGTTGTAATTAACCAGTGCGTTTTTTGTAAATAACTATAACTTGTCACTTTTATTTCATGCAAGGGATTCGGAATTTGATATTTTGCTGTTTTGCTGCTTTTGGTGTGGTTCTGTGTAAACACGATTCCCGAAACTGAAGAATGGATTACTTACAGAACTTTAGAATTGAATATACACCTACAGCTAAGTTATATTTACATTAAGATAATTTAGTATATTTTTTTATTTCTAATTTATTAACGGTTTATTTGTGTGCGATACCTATTTAATGTGTTACCTATTTGATGCGATACCTATTTAATTCCTGAATATTTCAACTGTTTGAAATTCGGAACAGTATCAACAGCTCTGACATTACAAGTGGTTGGATTAAAACATCTCACTGTGTTTCTCACCACTTTTTCCTCGGTTTGCGATTTCCCTAACCAGGTATCTCCCACCACCAAGGTACCGCCCTAGTCGGGACAAGGTCTAAGCTCCCGACGTGTGTGGTACTGTAATGAATATAAACATAAGTGTGTGTGTGTGTGTGTGTAAGTATGTAAGTAAATAAGGAAGTGGTGAGGATAAGACAAGGAAGAGGTGAGGATAAGACAAGGAAGAGGAAAGAAAGATCGTGTGGTCTGTGGTCCGTTTGTTAAAGTACTGCTTCGGCATTCGCCTGGTGTTGGTCGAAGAAACCACGGGAAAACTGTCGATGAAAGCATCCAGCCTCTAGAATTCTCCTCCTGACAGCTGCTAAATTCGATCAACCTATCTAGTTTGTGTCCAAATTTCCGCCATCGCCGGGACTCGAAAAGTAGGACGTCCTGGTCCTAGGTTCTAGGTTCCCGGATGCACAGCAGTGACATCAAACGCTCCCAAAGCTGCATAAAATCAATCGCGCCACAAGCATAGCAACCGAGAAAAAGCGTAGGAAGTGTCGCCTGGAGCGCTGAAGTCAAACGTCGACGCACGCTTCATTTTTCTGTCCAGTGTGGTCCGTCAAAATTATGTAGCGACGAAAAATGATGAAAATGACCGCGAAAAGCGGACTTGAGGATGGAATGACGGCTGAATAACGAAGGAATTATAGCGACATCTGCCTGGAAATAATCGGAGAAAGTCCGGGAAAATTCCATCAGGGCAGCAGACCTCTGGTGACGGAGTTAGTATCACCGTCGGGACTCGAGCACAGAATCTTCCGGTCAACGAAGCTTACGTTGCAAACTCACAATTACACACGCCACTGCAAGCGCCCCTTCAAACGTTGCATTACAGCGCAAATTCTCTTGTATGCCATTCCACAATGACTTACATTATATTTGCAGAAGGAACTAGTTAATTAAATGTACTTTATCCAATTCACTGGCAATGATAAACTAAAGGAAGGTGAATAATAGATTGTCTCTTAATGATTTGATGCAAATTGCGAAAGCACAGTGCATAAGAGAGAAATAAATTGGTACTTAGTGCTGAGAGTTTACGCTTCAGAAAAAGGAAAGGAATGTAACGTAAATTACCAGCAGCAAGTTAATAATTGATTTCAAAATTATAAAATGTGCTTCGCGAAGGGTGCTTTAATTTCTGGCTAGTGAGTCTTTTAGTGAATCCCAATCGATTTGATTGTTTTTTCAAGTAACTTCAGTTATCATTCAGTTACCCTTCAATTACCCATTCAAGTTTTAAAATTTTTGTACAATTTAAAACTGTGTGACGGGTTACAAATGTCATCTGAGCACCTTTTTAGCTTTGCGATCCCTAACCCACATATTAATAAGTTAATTTATGAATATAGGTGGCAAATGCGTTTTTGAACAATTGATAAAATATTAGCTCTCGGGTAATAAAAAGTATTTGCGAAGGCAAATCAGTTACAGATGTTGGCTATTTTTCCCTTAACGTGACCTTCGTGAACGAAAAACGAAATTGAGACGGGGTGATTATTTTTGAAGCTGAGGTGCAATAAAAGTTACTAGCGCATTTACTCTTTTAGAATTATACGGTCAAATGATAACATATGCATTAAATATCATTTTAATTTTTTTTATCTTTAATGCTTAGTTTAATACTTAATTATACAGAAACAGTTATGCAGACGAAAAAGATTTTATTATGCACTTAAACTGACAACCCGTATTAATCTTTAAATGGCTATGTATGGTAAAATAATGCTAATGTATTATATGTGCGTTATATGGTTATGCATGTGAAGTCTTCTGCACGACAACGCATGTGTCCTAAGCTCTCGGCAAACTAAATCCAACGCGGCCGCGTGCAAATTGAACGGCGCGAGCGCGGCTGTGGCGCGGAGGCGGAGGCGGAGGCGGAGGCCGAGGCGGTTGTCGCTGTTTGGCCAGCGGTGTTGATGAGCCGGCAGGCCGCGCGCACCGCCTAATTAAGCAATTTCTCCGCGCAGCCGACTGGAGCGCTGGGACGTCCGCTTCTGGGTGGGCTGCGCCAGCCCTGCCCAAGGGCTCTTCCCAAGGCCAGGAACAATGCGGCGGTGGCCACGCTTCGCGCTCGCGCTCGCATCCGCCCCGCCCCGCCCCGCGCTCCCTCTTTGCACCTGCCGCGCGCCCCTTATCCAACACGCGGCTCACACACGAGGAGGTGCCGCAAGAGGCCTCATCGGGTAGAGGATATTAATTGATGATTCATGTTTCCGGGCATGTCAACTCCTTTGGTCACCAGTTTCGTTGGAATGGGTAATGTTTTTACACTGGGAGATGGCGGTGTTCCTAACCGCTGAATGTTGAGATTCGACGTCGAACTACACGTCAGTTAGCGGGGATTCCGTCTGGAGGTATCTCCCCCAGCGGGGCAGCGCCTAGTGGATTAAACCTGTAAGCTCTCCTGACATGTGTGGTAGTGTAGTGCACGTTAATATAAGTGTGTGTGAGTAAGGGTGCGGATAGCACAAGGAAGAAAAAGGGCGGACTGTACCCGGGCCATTTCTAGGTACTGCTTCGGCTTCTCCTGGTATTAATCAGAGATACGATGGTTTACATGGTTTTATTTCTTGGCGCGTGAGAGCCAATCTACAGGTGGAAGATCTCAAGGCATTTTGTATCTTTCTCGGCGTGCCGCTAGATGTCGCATGATCGCGACGGTATCGAAAAGTTCTGGTGATCATGCAATATCCAGTGGCACGACCGAGAAAGACGTCACATGCCGTGAGATATTCCATCGTGAAGACAGGCCCCCACGCACCAAGAAATGAAAACCGAAGTATACTCATCAGAGTAGGCAGTCGCTAGAATTCTGCGCCACAAAGCGGATGCTTTCGACTCGGCTATTTAGCTAGTGTCGAAAATGCGACACCGTCGGAACTCGAACCCTAACACTTTCTGTTGTTGGAGGCTGCGAAGTAGAGAATGTGGATTACAAATACGGTAGAGCACAGATTATCGAAAATAGTGAGGATTGTTGGTGTGTGTATAACTGCATTTTCGGATATCCTATCACTGACGGATATCTGAGAGACAGTGCTACGTAGGGTCAAGGAGCAATAATCATGTCTGAAGCTGAAACCTTTAGTTTTCACGAATTACTGTTTTAGGCAACCATTATTATTTACAAGAATATTTGGCTTGTCTACCTGCGAAAATATTGAAACTAATTTGGATGCATTTTGGAGAAGTCGTGGTCTCCATCGTATCAGGTCCTCAATATTCGCCCTCTGTGTATTACACTTTTACCATGTCCTCACACTGTGAGACTAATCACTTCATTACGACAAAATCAGATCCATGTAGATGGTAAGAGGTTTTCTTACAAGGACTTCACGAACATATTATTCATGGCCGAAAAGAAAATTAGGCTGTGGAAGATATTTGTGTTGGGGAAGGTAAATTCGTCTATTTAGGGGCAATCGTGAAACGGAATCTGTGTTTGCTGAAATATGAAGTCTTATAGCTACGTGAATCATTGATAAAGTATTCACCAGAAGGAGTTATTATCACTTATACCAGGTGAAAGCAGCCTGTTTCGTGATTCACGTTACCACTGTTTAAAACGAACAGCACGCGAAGCTTTATGACACCAAGATGCTACAGGAACTTTTGAGATATCTACATCCAAAGCCCAATAAGTGATATAGAAAAACAGGGCGAAAGTTCTTTTTCAACCACCACCAGAATAAGTACATTCCGAGGACGTGTTTGAGTCATTATCAAATTCTGTTTGACCTTATCGTAGAGTTGTTAAAAACAGCTTAGCATACTGGGAAATGCATTGGTTAAACAGAGTAAAAAAAGATATGAATTATTTGTCGGAATGTAGATAGGATCTACTTTCCTTAATTCTTGTTCTTTTGCTGAATACACCCCAAAGATTCTACCCTAAAATGCCGAGTATGC
The DNA here is from genome assembly GCA_017312745.1 of Gryllus bimaculatus. Lineage (NCBI taxonomy): Eukaryota > Metazoa > Arthropoda > Insecta > Orthoptera > Gryllidae > Gryllus > Gryllus bimaculatus. The sequence goes on from BOPP01000103.1 coordinate 2,902,484, forward strand.
CGAGTTGCACTCTCCTCCAATTTTACTTTCATGATACTTTGTCCAGTGGAACACCTTTGAACTTGCTAATCAGTGATAGATCTTCGTTCTTATCTACAAATCATACGTCTGACAGGACGTGAGCGTCATATCATTATAAAAATTACTCAGTTTCCGTCCGTTATATGAAATTCGTCATCATCAGGTTAATCACTACTGACTAAATTTGCTTTCATTTACTACGTTAATTACCCAGACACATGTGTATTTTATGGTGTGTAATATATAAATTTAAAACGTTTTCAAAGACCCTCTGTTACAACACTTACAGCCAAGCCAATGAATTATATTCCGCACATCATTTGACTCATGGTAGGTGTCCTCTCTACCTCACACATTACCGTTGCTTGATGAGTTCTGTCAAAGCAGCTGTAATATGTGGTCGTCTGCAATTCACTCACTTGCTGGGGGTTTGAAGATTTAATATTTTCTTATAATTATGTTCCACGCATGACGTGACTTCAATCAATCATTCATTCACTCACCCATCAGGTTTCGTGAATATTCTAAATTTGTTTAAATACAAAGTAATTTTGCATTATTTCAACGTGAAATCGTGTTTCATCCCATTTCTCCAATAGTACGTCACATTTCATTCCCGATCCTCCCCGATTAGAGATATCCGACATCGACCTACACGTCGCCTAGCAGGGTTTTCCTCAACCAGTTATCACCGGCCAGCGGGGCACCATCCCAGTCGGGACAAGCTCTTGCTTCGGACTGGGCATCCGACATGTGTGCTAGTGTAGTGCATATAAATGTATGTGTAAGTACGGGGTAAGGATAGAACTGAAAAGTAAAATTAAAGTTTGCGCTCGGTCCGTACCCCGATTGTTAGGGCACTGCTCTGGAATTCGTCTCGTTTTGATCAGAGAAACCACGGGAAACATCTGATCTGAACAGAGTTAGAATTCTCCTCCAGTCAGGGTCTGAATTCGAACTAACTAGTGTCGAAAATCCTGTCACCGTCTGCACCCGGACTCTAAAACCTCCCAGTCAGAGGCACAGCAATGCCTTGAGACTCCTAATCCGGTTAATAACTTTATCGACGAATTATTGTCAAGAAGACCAATAACATCAAAATAAAAGCGATGAACTCCGAAGCCCCTCCTCCTTTGGTAATGCACGGGACCACATTTATCTCGGTATTGCTGCTGTTAAAGTTTCTCTTGTATGTGTCTTCGACCGATGGGGACCTTACCTCCCTTGACGGCAACCCGCCGGTAGCACCCTCGGCCGGTGGCGTCTTATTATCTGGAAGCCCGCGCGGTTTCCAGCGGCGCCCACACATCGCAGCGGTGGGTGGGCGGGCGAGCGGGCGGCCGGGCCATTGAGAACGAGATGCGTGTGAACGTGTGTGGGTTAGCAGTGTGCGGTCGGCGCGCCGGGCTGTGGGCCGTACGTGGAAAAGAAGAGGCTGTTAGGAATACATTCAATATGATGGAAAAAATGGAAAAATTCTTTAATTGAACGGTGAACTTAGGATCGGGGTTGATATAGTTTCTAAATTTTAATATTGCGTACCGAAGTAAAAAAATATATTCATGCAAACGTACAATTGATATCGCTCACCGGGTTAATAAGGCGAGGGGCAGTCGCCTTAGTTGAATTATGAATAAAGGTAGCAACAAGCGCTTTCACAATAGTTCATAACAAGAAATATTCTCTTCCGTGCAATAGAAACTGTTTGAAAGGGCAGGCGTACTACATATTTAAGTACGTAGTATTGCTGAAAAATTCCCAATCTCCCCTACTGCCTCCTCACCTAGCAATAACAGAATTCAAAAGAATGGGCGCAGATTCTGAAAATACATTGACTGTTCACGATTGGCATGTGACAAACGCAGTTCTTGTTCACTAGATCAGAAGAAACAGGATTATAATGCGTTGATTACAGCAGTAAAAACATATCTTTTACTAACGTTGTTCGTTTGCCTGATAAAATACGTTTTGTAAAACTTCCAGGAAAGCAAGTATTCGATAATGGAACGTTTGAATCATCTATTTGAATTCAATAATTAGGCTTAGTCACACATTCGTGTACGATTTTAACACTGGTTGGCATTTTTTAAAATTTGAAATTTGAATTGAATGATAATAAATAAAAATGTCTTAATAGCAAGGCAAATAATATGTTTTGCCTGTATCAACAATATGTTTTTTTATTTAAGCGATGTATAGCTTTCTAGGAAATCGCCATTATCTTTAGATGTGACATCTGGAACCCAGATGTCGATTGGCAGACATCGACAGTACGTCTAGTACTATTCAACACTGAGTGTCGTAAAATACCCATTTTGTCGTTTAACTAATGAAAATCCTAGTAAAGACATTTTAATGTGTTGTATTCAAACCCACTAATAAACCAACTAACCGGGAGAAGGGGTTCAGTTCATCAACTGATATCACTGCAAGTCCTCTGACCGCAAGGCCCTAGGTTCGAGTCCCGACAGTGGTAAGTTTTTCGGCACTAGCCTGTCAGCTAGGTCGAATTCAGTCGCTGTCTGGACAAAAATTTTAGCGGCCGGCTGCTCTGATCGGTAGTTTTTCATGGTTTCTCCAATCAACGCCAGGGGAATGGCGAAGTAGTACCATAACAAACGGGCCACGGACCCAGCGCGATCTTTCCTTCCTCTTCCTTGTGCTATCCTCATCCCTTACACTAGCATGCACTACACTACCACACATGCCGGGGGGCCGGTTGGGAGCTTACAACTTGACTGGGGCGGCGCCCCTTTGCTGGGCGATACCTGGATGTGGTAATCGTTCTAGACGAATCCACATCCGAATCGTGTAGGTCGGCGCCGGATTTCGCCGTTCACCGGGGTAAGATCGCTGTCATCTCCAGATGAAAAAACGTGCACTATACTTACGGTACTAATCACCTCAGTAGTTGACGCGCCCGGAATCACTACCAACCTACCAATAAACCAACATTCTCTTCTGAAGTTAATGTTCCTAGAACAACTTGATCGAGATGGCTATTGGCCGCGCTTGCCCGAACCCGCCCACCGTGCGTCTGCTGCCGGAGCGAAGCGGGGCGGGGGCGGAGGGGCCGAGGGAGCTGTTGGGGG
>BOPP01000103.1:2920076-2937873 GCA_017312745.1 Gryllus bimaculatus
GAGTTTTTGTGAGTTTTTGTGAGTTTTTGTGAGTTTTTGTGAGTTTTTGTGAGTTTTTGTGAGTTTTGGGGATTTTTTGGGATTTGTTGGGATTTTTTGGGATTTTTTGTGATTTTTTGTGATTTTTTGGGATTTTTTGTGATTTTTGTGATTTTTTGGGATTTTTTGTGATTTTTTGTGATTTTTTGTGATTTTTTGTGATTTTTTGTGATTTTTTGTGATTTTTTGTGATTTTTGTGACTTTTTGTGATTTTTTGTGATTTTTTGTGATTTTTTGTGATTTTTTGTGATTTTTGTGTGAATTTTTGTGAATACTCCTAACCCAACAACCGAAGACGATATCAGCTGAGTTGCCTTAGAGCCAGCGTTGTTGCTGTCTTTGCAGTGTCTCCGATCGGGAGGTCCTTGGGTTCGAGATCTGATAGTAGCTGTACAACTAATTCGGGAGAATTCTACAAGGCGATTTGCCGCGGTTTCTCCGATCACTACCGCACGAAAGCCGGAGTGGTACCCTAACAAATGCGCGGCGGACTGCTCGCGATCTTTCCTTCCTCTTTCGTATCTGATTCACTCCCCGTCACACCTTCACTTTTACATCCATTACACTACTACACATGTCAGGGGGCAATTGGGGAACTTAGACCTTGTTGTGGGTGAGGCGGTGCCGCGATGGAGGGAGATACCTACTAGGGAAATGTCCCGGAAGCCGCCCTGTTAGTCGGTGCCTGTTCTCACTATCTAACCGGGGAGGAATACCGCAACCTCCCAGGACAACACATTCACTACTGCAACTGAACGAATGGCTTAATGCCAACTGCCGTTGACACACCGGAAAACATCAATCAATTACTCGAAGGCGAACGCCGAAATGTCGGAATCGCGAACATGTCGCCGCTGGACAGGCCGTCGCCTGGGGACCCCTGTCATCACGCCACCCCCTCGCTCGCCTGTCAGCTGAGACGCTACCACGGCACCGGGGCAGGAGCATTAATTTAGTGACGACTCGGGATAGAGCGCAATACAGTGTTCACTTTCTCAAACCTTTTATCTTTATTTACTTGTGTAGGTATTTATTTGCTAATTTATCTATTTGTGTACTTTTATGTATCTATGATTTATTTAGTTATGATATAAAAACAGTAAATGGTGAATAAAATAATGCCGAATTACAATATAGATAAATAACATTTCATTACCTTTTAATAAATTAATTACCGTTTCTAAAATTTTTTCAACTGTGAGAAGTGAATTTTACAGGATCTCTAGTATGTCGTGTATGTCTCTGTCGTGAAAGGTTTTGCATGATACAATAAGTAATCATACTACAATTATTATAGAAATTACTCGTAGAACAAAATTATACCTTCAAAAGTATTCTATTTTCACGTAATTACAACACACGTCGTAAAAATCATATTCGTCAGATGTAAGTATGAACAGCTCACTAGACGAAATCCACAAATAATTGTACATGTACGTTACTTTACAACATATTGAGAGATGACATCAAACAATTGAAATCAATACACAAGTTCAAATACTTGTAAAATGTTTCTTCTTCATTATTATACTGACAATCAAACATATATTAACAATTATCTACAGGATGTGCGACAAGGAACGTCGAAACTTCTAAAATAAGCTCTTAAAACAAGTATAAGCATATTTTGTCTAATGAACTACTTGGATATTCCGAATAGCTACGCCGCTGTAAGCACTCAAAACTAGGTTTGAAAAATAACAAAAAGCAAAAATTTGAATTGCAAAAGCATAGCAACACTGCCTAAATATGTCAATTGTTTATTATTTGCGAAAGAAATTAATATATTTCTTCAGGAAGAAACATTAATCCAGAAATAAAAAAAGTTGTCGAATTGGGTCCTTTTTTATTTCTGTGTTATTTTTTTCTTTCTGAACAATTATATTCATTTCTTTTGTCAATAATAAACAATTCACATGTTTCTGGAATGTTTCTGTATTTCTGTAAAGCAAATTTTTGCCTAAAAAGTATTTTTCAAACCAACTTTTGAGTGCTTATTGCGGCTAAATCATTCGGAATAGCCAAGTAGTTTTTTAGACAAAATATTCTTTAAATTGTCTTAAGAGCTAATTTGCAATGTTTCGACTTTTCCTTCGCGAACATCCTGTATAATGCATTAGTTTACATTTTTATTCTATACTTTTAATAATATTTAATATGCCTGTAAGCAGTAATATACTTCAGATTGTAGATCAATCATTCTCCTCTTGGTCAGATTTTTATCACGTTTCTCTGATCGTTTGAGCAAATGATGAAATAGAACCATGTTATTTTGCTTCTGCACACAAATGTAACTTTACCACGAACGTTTTGTTGTGCTCTCATTTTGCAATTTGTGGTAGACGTAGAGCCGAGGGTATAGATTATTATTTTGTTAGCAATATTAAAAATCAAATCTGTAGTTCGTTTACCGTTGCAAATAAGTCTGCTCTAACTCGGGAGCGAACATATCCAATTTTAAATTATTACTAACTTCATTTTTTTCCTTATTTAAGATCGCATCAACTTCTAGGTCATTAGGGACCACTATTGCTTGTAACGGTATGGTAACTGTGAGGATGACACGATATCACGATATGATGATGATGATAGGGGTGAAAGGACGAACACAATACAACCAAGCCCGAGGCGAGACTCGAACCTGCGATCCTTCGGTCGGAGATCGCTACGATACTACTGCCTTAGCGATCTTGGCCACCGGATCGGCTATCTTCGATTTGTTTGATCTTTTATTCATCATTCAACTATTTATGGTTAAAAGGTGGCGAAGATATTCTGGAGCTCGCGGAGCTCCGAAAACGTCTGGCAGATTGTACTTCACATTTAGTTTGCGCTGTACCATGGCCAAAAAATAATTCAAAGCAAAACGACAAAATTTCTGCCAAAAGTTATAAATAAAAAAGTGCCTTCTTACGCAAATCACAAGAGCCCCCGCGAACTTTCCAGTGGAACTCTACGAAGTAGTTCTTAAAGAACTTGCAGGGCAGGTGAGTGAAGAGATCTCGCGCCTCAAAGCAGAACTCTCGAACGTGGTCCTCCCACCCACGCCCTCGCCTCCGCCCTCGCCCTAGATGGATGAGGTGTGGAGGAGGACTGGGGTTAGGGGCGAAGCGGGCTGGAATATATAAGTGGGGAGGGAGGAGTGGGACTGGTTCTGCCGAGTGAGAGAGAGCGGGTAAGGTAAAGTGGAGCAAGGGTGGGACGTGGGGTGGAGGGGATTGACGGTTGAGGAATAGCGGGACGAATTGAACGATGGGACGAAGATGGCAAAGCGAAGCAAAGATGTCCTAGACCCACCCAAAAATTATCGATACGTTTCAAGAGCTTAGTATATATAGAACGTGTATCTTTTTCTGGGGTTGTAACATTTGCAGAGAGAAAAAGAGAAGCATGACAGTTGAACGGCCACACTGTGTCATATGAAAGAAGTGGAAATTATGAATGGAAGGGTGGTGAGAGAAATTATTTTACTTTAAGTCCATTTGTTTTAAAAGAACCTCGTGACCCATTGTAAAGAACGTCATGTAAAGAACCTTCCTATCAGAAACGCTGGTAAGATCCCCATATTTTATGTCATTAAATTTTCTATTTTCCAAAAGTAGAATGTTCTGTTAAGATAGTTGCATGTTGTCGAAGTCGCTCTTCTCATCCCAGCCTGTCTGCATTTCACCCTTTTACAGTCTTCTCACGTCAGGCAGGGTTTCATGTCAGGGCATTCTCAACATTATGTTGACAAACCGTGATCCCTACGTGTCGTTACACAAAGCTCCCGTTTGTCTCGAATCGCATCCTGCCATCTGCCGCATTCCCGACTCTAACCACTAACTCGGCAGTTCACCTGTTCTCTTCCTGCAGGTCGTCCGGCCGCCGTGCTCAAACCCCGCCCTGCCGCTCCCCGACCATGCTGCCGTCTCCGCCCTGTGCGCGACGTTCCCAGCGCCGTAAAACTAACGAAGTCATTCGCGGTAACTAAATTCAGGCTCCGCTCCGCGCAGGTTTATGACGAGGCAGATTAGTGCCACCTTCGCCGCCGCCCGACATTCTCGGGCGCTCCGTGGTGTGGCCGCAGACGGAGGTGGAAGAGATGATAGTAGTGATGGGGGCGATGGCAAGGGTGAGGGCTGAAGCGAAAGGGGAGGCAAGGGTGGAAGAGAGCGGTAGCGAGTGGGTGGGGAGGAAAGGCGAAGGGGCGGAGGCGACAGCGACACACAAATTTCTCAGGGCTCTAGAGGGGTCGAATATCATCTGTTTTGGTCAGGGTATAGTTGGGTTATGGTCAGTTTTGTTAAAAATTGGGAAACTCAAGTAACGAAGTAACATGACGATGTAACATGTTCATGCTCCTGATTGTCATTCAATATTTCATGCAGAAGTGTTTGGCAGATGACCGTTCTGACGTAGTATGTGACGTATTTCATGTTCTTGCCGAAGAGCTGTGCATACATGGTTGTCTAATAATCAAAGGCAAATGCCAAATATATAACTGTTATTTAAAATTTCTCAATACATTCATTGAAAAAAATGATTACTTTCGACATGCCTTCAACCGCCAGATGTTTCAAACATATATTCTGAGGCGCCTGCAGATATGACGATATGAGGTAAATGATAATAAAAAAATACGTAAAAATAGGTCACTGCACAATTTCTAAAATGTGAAAAGGTAAATAACATTTTAGTCTCCCAAACTATGGATTATTAATCGAACACAGCTTTCACTCGTGACCCGTCGCTCTATTGTCTACTCAGTCTTGATGACGATTTTGAATTTAGTTGATGGCAAACCAAATTGGAGCGTGGTCAGTGAGTAGCGTGTGGAAATGATTTTCACAAACGTAGACTATCTTGAGCATGAACCGCTTTTCTCCCTATTATTTTTGTCATTTCGTCTACTGGAGAATACTCCCATGAAATAAATGTATTTACTTAGCTAGAATACAAGAAAAGGTTACTTCCTTTCAGAAAAAAAATATTTACGTACTCAATTCTTATTATTTTTTACTATATTATAAGTTGAATTAAAAGCATGAGCAACGCAGACTTTTTAAACTCCTTGCCCTTTCCATATACAATCGTTTTATCATTTAATTCACACACATACATATTTTCATGTGCTTTTCAACATAACCTGTATCATTTCTTCCAATATTCTTTGATATTGGAACACTGTAAATCTCTCGTGTAAATTAATTGTAATTAACCTGGCGCACTCAACTGGCCCTTTGAGGCACTAACAGCTGGCGATCACCTTATGAAAATGAAGGAAGAATACAATTCGAAGAGCAATGCTGCTTCAACGATCTTAACTGTTTTATAACCTATCAAAACTAGTGGTGCTAAGACACCGTGTACTTCCTCACCCGTACTTTCACGCAAGATTGTTAAAAAAAATTAAGAATTCCCTATATTTCATGCAAATCGCGCGAAGAGTACTCAAATTGTCTAAAAATTGTACATGGCATTACTTGGAAAACTACTTTAAAGGAACCGATTTCATCTAGAGAAAAATCTCTATCTTCATAATTTTAGATGAAATAAACGCCGAAAACATTTTGAAATTTTGTAATTTTCGAAAAATTAGTTTTCAACTAATAAATGATACCTGCACCAGTAACAACCTTCACACTATCCAACACTAATTTAATCAAGAACGTAGAAGCCATTTTTTTTTATTTTGGAAAATATCCCAGGAGCATCATGTTAAGTACCTCCAAAATTAAAATATCAGTTTGAAATTCATGGGGCCGCGACATGAGCCAGATCGGTTGGGAAATATCAATTTTGTAGGAAATTTGTTGAACGGTTTAGCCACTACCGTTGTTCGCAGATGGACAGACGTTTTGCCGTCATTCAATTTTTCAGTATCACGGACACACAAAACATGATTTCTGGCTACATCACGTGTTAAAGAATTTTTTTCTAAATTTATTTACTTCTCTTTACCAGGGCTCTGTTTTCCTGCCAAACATTCACGTTTTTTTCGCGTAGCAATACATAACTTTCGCCCTACACCGTAGCGAGAAAGTTAAATCGTCTACTGAGCTGAAAAAACCACAAAGAATGAAGACAATTGTATTAGATAGATAGATAGATAAATTTATTAATAATTCTGCAAAGTGTGAGAACTTGGTGGCAGAATACACTAACTTAACATTACAGAACTTAAGAACATACAAACTCTATAAACGTTACAAAATCACATGAACATTTCACCGTGCAATCTTTCATAGAACTCCACTTCACCAAACTTCACTTCACCACACGTCACCGCACTGCGATTCAGCGAGCTATAATGTCTTTCTTACTCACTCGTTTCTCTCAGTTGCACAACGTCACAACAACAATAATAATAATAATAATAATAATAATAATAATAATAATAATAATAATAATAATAACAACAATAATAATAACAATAATGACAATAATAATAATAATAACAATAATAATAATACTTAATTACAAATTGGCAATTCCAAAATGTCGCTTAGTTCCAAAGAGTTATCCATCTTTCTGGTATTTTACACTAATTTTTTATTTTATTTTTTATTTCATCTGCTTTCATAGATTGTCTTCTCTGGTGATCACCTTATTCTCGAAAGACCCAACTTTGCTTGTGCGAAGACAAAGGGAAGAGTGTCCTATGAGAAAGTGCAGCTTGTTCTTTCTCGCCGTCTCTTCTTTCTACGAAAACAGCGACTTCTATTCTTGCAAGACAGGCTACTCCCCGCGTCATCGACGAGGTTGTCGCACTGCACTTGGTTCTGTCACAGCCACTGCTCCGTCCTCGTGAATCAAGTTTCCGTAAACATCAGTTAATTTGAAAGATATTGAAGTTGAAACATTCATCTTTTTCTTCTCTTCGTACTTTTCTTCTGTGGCGTCGTGGAGATCCTTGATTAGTTGTGGATTAGTTAGATAGGGTCGTCGTTCCTTTCCCTTCGTTACAAAATATCCATATTTTATCACTGAAAAAATTGAAATATTTATCTTCCACGTTCGTTTTTTTGTAATTTCTTTTTTTTTATTTATATTTTTCTCGTTTTATTTCTTTCTTTTTTCTTCCCTTTATCACCTCTCTATTTTCAACTCCTGTTAAGCTCCAAATCCTTCATTTGTTATGGCTTTTCTAATGACAGGTCATTGTTGGCTTCATGTAAATAATAGTTCACAGGCTGCATTTATTTCACTGTACCTTTACCTCACCTTATTTTCCATTGAAGCTATAGATAAGTCACATCAGAGGCTTATGTTCCCCGGCGTATTTGCCCATGAACGACTTAAATGACGCATTCAACGTGTTTTGTAATTCTTACTACTCCGCGTTTTTTCATAATAAATTATTATAGTGTCCACAATAACCCCTAATAGTCCAAAACAATATTCTGAATTAATTTATCTTACGTTACGGGTAATATTTCCCACAGAATAAGATACATTAAGGGTTTTTGAACAACTTACAAAATGACTCTGTCTGTTAAACGCGCAGTAATTACATGAAGGGCACGGTCATTCCCAGACAAATGGAAAATAAACTATTATGATTATGCTCTTGAATTTTCACTCTTTTTCAACAAGAAAGACGTACCTTATAAAAAAAATATCGTACTCATTTCAGTGCTTGAATGCAACTTTCGCGGTGAATAAAACTAGAGATATAATTTAAAATTAAGATCTATGAAATGTGGTAATATATATCCAAAGTAATATAGAAAAACAATATAATTCATATCTCTCAATCCCAAATGTAATGATCACTTTACCTCAGAGAGGAAAAAAGAGGTTTGAGAGGGTCACGTCCTCGTTTCTGAGCAACCGGAGCTATCCAAACAGTCTGCGACGGCTACCATTAAACGTCACACAATATGGTATGACAAGTTACATAAGAGAGCATGTCTTATGCTTTGCAGGAGGGAACTATGCAAAAATTGGCAACAGCCGATCTGAAGACGTGTTAAAATTATTTCCTCATGTCTAGAAAACGGGGGAGGAAGACAGAGGTTTTACACAATGCTTAATTGCCCTTAACTTAAAGAAGACATGGTGTCACTCTGCCATGCACTGAGTGTTGAGCGATTTATAAATCAATTAAAGCCTTTGATGATACAGTGGATCTGTCAATGTAAGACCCGCATCGCTTCTTTCGCAGCTAACTCATTGCTTGTGATTCTCACACGACCAGAGATCTAGGAACGTATTAGAACATAGTTGCGGGACAATAGGCGATGAATCAGGAGTTGTATTGTTGCTGTTGAGTGGTCTGAAGTAGAAAGGGAGAAAATTGATGGTTTGTGGTAAAAATATCCTGCTTAAAATATCCAATGCACGGTTCTCCATTTTTTAAAATTTTCTTTCTTTTTTGCATCTATTCATCGCTCCTTTGATTCTTCCTTCATTTGAATTTCTTGAATTAGAAATCGCGTTCATTTTTTCAGTGTCAGATTGAAGCAGTACACGCGAAATTGTTGCACATTTCCACAACGCTGTGCAGAGACTACAGCAGCAAATGCGGCTGGGACAAAATTCAATATTTGTGCGTGAAACATCACGCTGCCTACTCGATTTGACGAAGATTAGCGTTCGGAGTGACACGTGAGTGACGGCGCGCCTCCCGGCGCAGTGCAGCGGAACTGCCATGGCAGCGACGGCGCCTGCCCCGACGCCCCACCCCCACCCCACCCCAACCCCACCCGCCACAGCCGCCACCTGCCCACTCGCGCCCGCGCCACACTCCGGTCTGCAATCAACATTCAGGCGGTAACATTTCAAACGAGTGGTTGGTGGGTTTTTTCAGGGCACGTCAACCGCTAAGGCTATTAATCACATACGTGTAGTGCATGTTTACCGCGAGAGGTGGCTGTAGTTTTACCCGCTGGATGGCGAGGTCCGGCGTCGACCTACACGTCATCTTTCGGCGTTTTCCTCAACCAGGTACCTCCCACTAGTAACGCACCGTCCAGTCGCAATGAGCTATTCGTTCCCGACTGGTCTCCCGACATGTGTGGTTTGATTACAAACTGATTGAAGTGGCTCAAGGGATCAACTGATGGCGTTACAGGGCCTCTGATCGGATAGTTATTGTGTTCGATATTCGACGGTTGCAGGATTTTTGGACACTACCTAAACACTAAGGTAAAATGTAGCCGCCGTCTGGAGCTGGCTCCTCTGATCGGTACTTCTGCCGTGATTTCTCCGATCAGTACCAAGTTAATACCGAAACAATACTCTAACAAACGGGCCACAAACCGCACGTGATATTTAATTCCTGTTCCTTGTCCTATCTTCATCACTTACGTTCACACACTTACAATTGCATGCACTACACTACCACACATGTCGGGAGACAGGTCGGGAGAATTAAGTGTGCCCTAGTGGGACGGTGCTTCGCAAGTGGGAGATACCAGGAAGAGAAAACACTACTAGTCGACGTGTGGGTTCACACGCGACGCGAGGTACGCAACGCGAGATAAGAACACGAGCAACCTCCACGAAAAAAATCCACAGCAGGGGCGTGAATTATGCCCATAGACGGCTGGAACACGAAAAAATCAATCAATTGGATTACAATATGAGTTCACGAGACCTCTCTTGCTACAGTTTCTGACCGAGGGCGATTACAACAACTCTGTTGCCTCTGCGTCTCGTCCGTTGCTCATAACGCACGGGGTTTCTGTGCGAGATGGTATTTAACGTTCGCATAAGTGCAAGACTAAGAAGTCGGCAATTGAGAGATGAGGAAGATTGCTTGTTTGATGGATAAGGCAACACATGATGGCTAATTACTAGAATCAGCTCATGGCAGCGAATATGAGCAGAAAACCTGTACTGAAGACACTGTGGAGAAATGCCTGATAACTATGGAGAGGATTTTTGTGCTCTAAAAGATCTTGAAATATGCTACTAAAAATATGTATTTATGATCTAAAAATTCTGAAATATGCACTTTAATAATCAATTGAAATTAACAATTAAAATTTTTCCGTAGAAACCTCTCTTGATAAAATTTTAGGAGAATCATGTTTCGAATGAAAAGATGTATTTTAGTGCAAACATAGTAAATGTAAATATTAGTAAACATAGTAAAAGTAAATATTTACCTTAGTGAAGTATTCGTATATGGTATGTCTTGTTGCATTTCGTCTGCATGATTTAAAAAAATATATCAAGAAATATCCTACCATTGCACTAGTGACAAGCTCTTTCTAATATAAAATCGTCCATAAATAAATAGATCCTCTGAAGAGTTGAAACGTATTAATGATAAACCTCTATTTCAACGAAATATGCATAATGTGCCTAAATTACTCGAATATGCACCAACATGAAATATCGGCGAATTATGCACAAATACATAATAATCTTCATAGCATCACACTCTAACCAAATGTCAAGGAATTTCACTGCTTTGCTATGCCCTGAAGAAGCGGATAAAAGTGCAATGTTTTAAAAATTCGCTTCGTACTCATTATACCAATGAATGCGGTCAATGTATCAACTTCATTGCAATGAACTAGCGCCGCGCTGCATTCTATATTTCATTCAAAACTTCACTGCACTATCATGCACTATTTTGAAATCAGAAAATATTTCAAAATTTTTTACTAAATTCGAGCACAGAGATCATAACTCATTCTCAGCGAAAACTTGATATGAAATTTAACAATTACTTAAAAATGAAAGCTTTTCTCCGAATTCATATTTTTCTTGAAAATTATGCAGGCAGATAACCATCGAAACTTCGAAAACTGAAGTTGTATTGAATCATATACATGTTACAAACAACAGCGCTCATGAAAACTGTTAACTGTGAGATGAGTGTATGACAGTATTAAGGATACTGTTCTTTACGTGATCGATATTACTACTTTCTTTATTTTTACTGCTTTAATTCATACATATTTAATAGATTATATTAGAGCGTAGAATCTGGATATACATGCTAGGTGTTTTCAGATGCAAAAAAATATAAATCACGTGCTGTAATAATACAAATAATACCGTTTCATTTCCAGAAGCAGGAATATACATGGAATGTTATTTGCGGTATATTCAAATTCCTTCACATACTGTTGAAATTGTGTCATGTAAGAAGAATGACATCGAGTTAAAGATGTTGTTCGAAAAAATTAAATGCTACTAGCTTAGAAAATAGAACCCGAATTTAAATAATTAACAAATTGTTATATCATAAGGAATTTTTCATTAATGAGCAAAGACGAATTTTCAATTACGATCGTTATTCTACATTTAATAACAATAATAATTATTATTATATTAATAACAATAGTTATTATTATTATTATTATTTTCAATACCTACTTTCCGGTTTCCGATCCGGCGTTAATGACATTTTTAGGCAATACATGTAAAGTTAATTTAATTTAACTAAATACATCATTATTGGCAATATGCAACCATTGGAACATTGTTTCTTAGAGGAGATTTTTAGTGTCTACTCTCCCTACGCTAAGTTCCTGTCTTGCAGAGAATCGGCACATCTTATTTTCGGATCATGAGCCAAAATAAAATGTATTCTTCCATAACTTGTTCTAATACTCAGGCAACCTGAATGCATTACCCTTTGTATTGGTTCGGTGCCTCCAGGCTCGGCAGCCGGCCATCATGCCTGAATTCCCCTGTGTGCCCTCGCGGGCGAGTTACATCTGAAGGCGTTGGCCCCTGCTCCCGCGCAGCGGATCTCGCAGCCGTCAGCTCCCCTCCCTCGCCTCCGTTCCCCGACGGCTCGCCCCCGCTGGGTCGCCTGCCGCGCCGTCGCAAACAACGCGCGTTTATGACGTGATCAACATAAACGTCAGTCAGCGGTGACATCATCAACAAACTGCAAGCTTTGCGGCGTCCCATTACGAGACAGGGGGACTTCCACGGAGCCTCGCACGCTCTCGCGAGAGATGCCCCCCAACCCTCCCCCCCCCAACCAACGTCTGCCACCGTCACGCCGCCCAAGCTCACGCCTCCGAAAGGAAATGCGCGGTCTTCTTCATACTGGTGAGGATCGAAAACACTGATGAGTAAGAGTCTGCATGTTTTTCTGTCGCTATTCTTCCCGGCTAAAAATGTTCAAAATAGCAAGCATCTACGATGTACAATCTCTGAAATATGACCAAAAACAAGCATTTTTAATCGAATTTGACGGTAGAATACTAAAAATCATTATATATAGGTTACTGATCATTGAGTGAAACATAATAAATAAAAATCTATACACATTATTTCCTGCTCTTTCGAGAATGTATCGTAAAGTTTGAACAACTGAAGAAAGACAGAAACAGATTAGCATCATTTGCCTTTTTTGCATTAATACTTACGATTTAAGGATATACTGCCCAAAAAACATATTTCGGGTACAACGTCTCCATAAGCAGTAAAAAATTAAAAATCGACTGCGTCGCTATAAAATGTGGTGCTATGAAACGACATAGCGCTACCCTTAATATCACGCCACACAGGAATAGCGTTTGGCAGATGGAATATTCGTTCAGGAAAATATTGCGTTTATTGATTGCTCCTAGGCGCGCAGTTCCATCGAATGCTTTCGCCAGTTCCATTTTGTGGAGACACAGCCCGACTAGAGCATTGAACTATCATCGCAGTACACGTCTGGGAGCTCATTCAACGATTCCTGTATGACGTGATTAACAGTGAGAAAGAGCCATTTCTATATATCCCAAGTGACGACTAACCAAAAAATAGTATAGCTGTATGATGTTGGTGCAAAAGAGTAACGAAATGGGGCAAAGGTCCTGTTGCATTCGTGTACACATTGCTTTCCTAAGACTGTGTCAATCTCGTCGATACGTACGTCATATCAGACCCTCAGGTTTACCCCTAATCAATAAATAATTGGTTACGTTTTTGTAAGGAAGCTCATTATTTACCCACTGTTCCCTTACATATTGTGTTATTTGGGGGGGCGGGGTAGAAGGTAATCTTTATGAGGGTCAACCACATCAGAATGGAAGAAAATGTAGATGCATATCCGTGTGCATCTAAGGGGTCTATTGCTATCTTTAAGTATCGGGCTATCTTTAGTCTACAGCTGCCCAAAATTAAGCTTGCAGTTCTAACAGCGCCTTCAGAAGTATTCAATAATCTCAGTATTTTCATGAACGAACATTGCAGCTCCAAACCACAAATAGCATGCTCGCCATAGTGGGGGCCATCATTTATTGTACGTGATTATCTATAGCTTATAAGATATTGGTTCACCCTAAATAAAAATAATAGGAGACTTCCAGGAGTTTTGTTATTTTCGGTCAGGTTTGATTCGTGCAACCTCCTTGCTTACCGATGAAATAATTGCATTTTAAGTAGATTTATCAGATTAAATAAATAGTACTCATAAAACGCAGGACACTTTTAAAGTATTGTATTGTGCGGCAAGCAATGTTTTCCTCACTCGACAGTTTCACTGTTAACTCGGAGAAACGACGCAACGTCCAGCCTCATTGGCAGTCGCTGCGTAGGCGTCTGATCACGCGCCCGGAAGGAACATTTACATTCAATTTTCTCGAAAAAAATGTTTCCATGAAAAAATGGATCTAATTCTCTTCATGAAAATCAACATACGATCTAGAGTACTTTTTGGAAGCTATCGGGCATCTTCTATACTTATAAAAGAGTATTTCAGTATATCTGATGAATTTCATGCGCCCTAAAATTGTGTTTAAAGGATTGCAAATTTCACGTATTCCGTCTGCCAAGCACCCATCCTCTCTCTTGGTGGCCGCGGGGGGCCAACATGCATTTGCATCGGAAGGCGCCCAGAGCTGCGGCGCGGCGCGTGGCGTGGAGGGCCCGCTCCGCGAAGGCTGCGGCTAAGGCGCCCGCGATTTACGGCCTCGGGAGCGACTGGCCGCTAAGCGACTTCGAACGAGGAGCGCAACTAATCTGCCAAAAGCCCGTTTTTCTGGCCGCCGCCGATTTGACTTATGGCCCATAAAAGGCGCGGGAGGGCGCCGCCCCGCCCCCGCCCCCGCTTCTGCTCCGCTTCCCCGAGAGGCAACTAGGCATGGGAAAACCCGACCGGTCATAACCGAAAATCGTTTTTTATTGGGTTCGCCATTTTTTCGGTTATGTCTCTCCCCCACGGTCGGGATTGGGATTGCGGTCCTGCGTCGTAATCCTTAGCCGTAATTTCCAAGTCCTGGCGAGGAATTGAAATTATTGTTGATTTGACTACATTGTCGGCGGTAGTCATTCGCAACTGGGTCGGTTTGTCCCCAGTTGGGCGTTGGATTCATGTTGGAGGTTGGACCCGTGGTCTGGCACATTGTGAGGGATGCGTAATTCGACTCCAGACCCAACGGGAAAATTGGGAGCTCTGAGCTGGCGGGGCTGCCCCACTCTGGCTGAACTGAGGAGGCGGTGCCTAGTGTCACCTGAGGGGTCTGTGGATTAGCCGGAAAGGCTGCTGCCCACTTGTGGATGAGTTAGATGCCTCCTGGTATGTACCTTCCGGTGCGGCTTGCCTCACGGGGTGAGGAAGTAGTTGCAGAGGTACTCCACAACGGGAGTTCACTGCCTCAATTACAACAAATTTCATTGAAAAATTCAAATAACCAGACAACACCAAACTGTAGAAAAGAGGCAAAATAAATTACTCAGTGGGTAGCGTATTTTTCGTGAATGATTCCGATTTGGTAATGATCTGTTAAATAAAGAACCTGTCATTAGGCTACGCGCAGAGATGCGGTTAGGTTGATTTTGTGCCTCATAGCGAACCGCAACACTGTTTCCTCGATTCTGCCTTATAGAACTCAGTTGTGGTAAGCGCATATTTGTCATAAGACGGATGGAATTTGTTTTTCATTAAAGACGGTATTCTCAGAACAGTTTTCGGACATATTGGACATACAGAGTACGTGCAATCCAGACGTCACGATTTTTGCATGAAAACTTTTGAGTATGTTTGTAATTTTTCACACAGAAAGTCTATAGTTTGAATCAAGCGCTTCTACCGGTGCAATCGCTCACTAACAGATTTCTTCACCCGACGTGACGCAAATCGGCCATTTTGGTTTTGTGGTTAGGTTTGTCAAGGTGCGATTGTGATAAATTACCTGTCTCCTTATTCCTGCATTCCTAATTTTATTCTCTACGCTTCTCATGGTTAATTAATACACAATAAATACCACACAGCCAGAACGCACGCACGCACGCAGTAATTCTTATGTTAATGTTTTCTTCACATCATCTCCTCTTTCCAATACTTTTTTCCGCCATGTTTAAAGTATAATTAAAATGTATATTAGTTGAAATAATTGATGCCAAATAAGACCAAAAATAGTTTGAAGTACTTTTTTAAAATTCCAAGTGACCTGAATTTGAACGTCCGGTCCACGAAAATCCCATGTATTTTCGGTCTGTACGGTTGTCAATCAAGCTCTAAGGACACAAATTGGAGACAAAAACCTCGTCGAAAAAAACAACAACAATTTCTCACGAGAAAGCGTTCTCATTTTTTGGTTGCAAAAGTCGCGTTTTTTAGACAAATTGCAATATTTTAAAACTTTTAACAATTGTTGCAAGCCTTACCATTATCCGGTAGTGCTGAAACATATCGAACATCATTTTTACAGCAATTGGCAAATGTTTTTGGGAGTTCCAGTCAAAGAAATTTCCGGATTAAATTTGTCGCAACCACACTTGTTTTACCTTCGAGGCAGCAGAGTTTGAGGTGGCGTCACAGCCTTGCCGTCGCCTGAGAGTATTCGCATGAAAGTAACCGCCTTCGTCTTCTCAAAACAATATAATGTTACCTCACAGACAGTACTCCAAATTAGCATTCATTATACCCAAATGTTTTCGCTGCACGGTTCGAGGGTCGTTCACGCGAAAACGTGAAGATGATAAAATACTGATCTCTCTTTACGGTGATGAATACTATTATGGGTGTGTGGGTTTAATGGTGGGTTTAATTTGAATGTTTCTGATACACTGAAGTAGAAGTCGCGTCAAGATTAAATTGTATTTTTAGTATAGATGTTAGTAGTCTACGGCACATACAGTTGCTGCCTCTTCATTACAATTTTTCAGCTGAAGAGAAATTTAAAAATGTCAAAATTGTACATAAAGTTCATTGCTTCTGTTTTGTTTTTCTTTGCGAATTAGAAGATAGCTCATTGTATATTTATTTAGCTTCAAAAATGAATCAAAAACTGTTTATGACGAATAGAAGAAAAGTATATTTCGTGTAGATATAGATAGATATTTATATTTCTGCAGGTTATGCAACCTCGTGGCCGAACACTCTAATTTACATTACACTACATTTCAATTAGGAATATTAATACAATGTAACTTTAAATTAAATTAATAAAATAATAATAATAATAATAATAATAATAATAATAATAATAATCCAATAACTGTTTTAACAAGTCAAACTTACTAATTAATAAAGTTTACAAATATCATTGGTTCAATCATTGGTGTAATCCTTGTAATATCTAGAGAGGACTTTGCATATACGTTTCCGCCCAATTTGGTTACTAAATATTAAGTACAATGAACTTGTTTTTTTATATTTTAAAGTTCTATAATACAATAATAAGTAATGTCGCATTCAATATCAGAAATAAGTAAAATTTTCAATAAATTATCAAAATATCGTTTGCATTTTAACATTTTATTCTTTTATCGCCGTTGCTTCCGACCAGAAGCATAATTCTATCCTTGTTACGAAATATTAATGGGTTAATATCATGAGTGTAACATGCATTCTTATGGAGTGTTTTAAAACAGATTAATCTCATAAAATAAAATATTGACACGAGAAAACTCTATGACTATGAGAATTATCAAAACGCCCCGACTGCCTGAACACGATCAAAACAAATATCAGCAATAATTTGAAAAAGTCAATAAATAACATTTCAAAAGTTGACATCATATCGAAACTTCAACCATTTCTGTAAATATTTGGTGATATGAACCCGATCATAACTAAAAAACTAGACTTGCTGAACTTGATTTTGATGATTTTCATGATACTGGTATTTATTCAGGATTTAGTTCTATTCACCCTCAGTATTTTCCTTTCATTTCCATATAAAATACAGTT
Organism: Gryllus bimaculatus; assembly: GCA_017312745.1. Taxonomy (NCBI): domain Eukaryota; kingdom Metazoa; phylum Arthropoda; class Insecta; order Orthoptera; family Gryllidae; genus Gryllus; species Gryllus bimaculatus. The sequence continues at coordinate 2,937,200 of BOPP01000103.1, forward strand.
ATTCCCAAGTGTTTTCATTTAATGTCTAATACTATTTTTCTTCTCCAGTGACCAATGACACATAATCCATCTTATTGACCTACCATTGTTTCATAAGGCTTGGAACACTATTAATAAACTCTGCTCATTCAACTACATGTGTATTATACAACGTAATTATTAAAATGGGCACTAAGCACCTTCAACAAAGAACATCGGCGTTGGGAAAAGGTCAAAAGTCAATATCGAAGTAAATCTAGTGTAGTGTAAATATTAGTGTAAATCAAGAGTGTTATATCATCGTACAGAATGCTGGGCTGATAAATACACCACAACAAAAATTGGTCGGCGGGCTCTATTGGCCGGGCAAAAGCAACGATACTCTCTTCACGAATCATCCATAACGGAGATGTCTACAAAGCACGGCAGGGCGCACAAAACCAAATTTATTTTTCCAATAGCTCGTGAGCGGAGCCATAACTTGCCGCCGCCCCCGCCCCAGCCCCAGTCCGGTCATTCGCTCTATTAACGATACGACGCGACGTGCAGTGGCTGTTGAGCGGACCCGCACATCTCCCGGAGGCGCTACAATTACTTTTATCAGCAGCCCCGTATCTCAAGATTGTGAATGAAACAGGGGAAGTGTTGGGACTAAGAATACGGGTGGGACGTGCCCGGAGGTGCTCAGGGCGCCC
>BOPP01000103.1:2944289-2954942 GCA_017312745.1 Gryllus bimaculatus
GGGAAGGCGCAAGATCAAAAGAGCGATCGCAGCGCAGCAGCCGCTGCCTCCTTCGGTCTCCGTTCATGCGCAGGAAGAAAGAATACAGTTTGATACGAAATGCATCATTTCAGCAGGATAAGTGTTCATGTAAACACACCACCTATTTTTGCTCAATTAGATGAAAAAATTGTGTATTTTTTGATAATAGTATTTTTATTGTTATTACTAGGGCCCAGATGTTTATGTCCTAAAAATATTAGAAATATGCAAGCATTTATAACCTAAACAATGCGAAAATATGACCATAAATATGACTTAAAAATTTTTTGGTTGCAAAATTGTTCGGCTGTTAAATAACCACCATATTTATAAAATACTTTTAAAATCTAGAACATTGACAATTCACCCCTTCTCCTTTGGCGCAATATGAATACTACCTGCTACCTGCTAAAGTTATTTTAAAAACGGTTGATTTCGACGGCACAAAACTTGACAAAACTAACACTTCCTTAGCATCAGGTACGGTCTCTTTTTCTCCTTCTATATAGCATATCTCCCAAATTCAAATATATATTTAAAGGAAAGGCACACAACAATTGGAACAGTTATTGTAAAAATTTAGATAACAATTAGGAGATATAAAAAATATCTTTGAGATGACTGCAAGCACGTATGCGAAAATACAATCAATAAGATACAAACATAACAATACGCACATTCATGAAAAAATATGACTAATATGAAAAATTAACGAAAAATGATAAAAAGGTTTTAAAAAAGTAAAATATGACTGTATATGACAAATGAAAATTGTTTAATGTTAGTGATTGTATATAAAATCATGCTCAACAACTACTTACAAGAACAACAGCTTCTTACAAAATTCAATATTCAACACAGTGCCAGCGACTGTACACTTTGTTTCACTTCGAGGCCACAGATATTTTGCAACATGCACATTAATGATATCCTTGGTTCCAAAGATGTCTCTTTACAGGCAATGTCTGTGTACTTAAATGATACATAAGTTAATCCACATTAATAATTTCCAATGTGTGGAGAAATACAAAAAAATACCCCCTGTAACCATTTGACAGTCGTCTATGATTTCAATAGATACCCAGGAACTCGAAAAAAATTCAAAAACAAACAATTTCGATTTCACTGAAAATGCAAATATTCGGTGATGTAATCCGTTAATTCCCGTTCTCCCTGTACCGTCGGATATTTTATACTCAGTACTTTACTGCTTTCGACGAGACAGCTGACGATATGTGACAACAAGGCTCCAAGAAAAGGCTGTCCGTGGCTGTCAATCATTGAGATTAAATCCTCGCTAACCAATATTAAATTTTATCCTGATCAGTCAATTTCATTCTCCCAAATTTACTACGAGAAATATTGCGTGTAGTTTCAAGATTCTGTTCAAACTTTAACAACCTAAACTTGTATACTTCATTCCATCACAGATTATCCTCATTAACTTGAAATTAATCCTCACATGCAATAACTCTTCTGTCTCTCATGTAATATTGCAAGACGAGACCAAATACAACTTTCTTCAGGGCGTAGTTTTCAATGGATTATAACCGCTTAGCACATACATTAAACACAACTAAGAGATAGCTAACCTCAACACTATGTGAGAATTAGAAAAAATAGATGACACTGCAAAATTGAAATCTTTTCTATCAATTTTTTCAATGAGTCTCTTAAAGTTTATAAAGATCTAGTTTATAGACAGTGATTCTGCAAAATTATTCAAAAAAAATATAAAGGTTACTAACACGTCAACATTACTCTCACAGGATTAGTTACCGAAGTTGTGGACACACCAGAAATCGTGAAATTCACTCCACCAGTCATATCATTAGATATATCATCCACTCAATAGACCATCACTCATCTCAATGAACTTTACACCACAGGGCTTTTTACCACAATAACATAAATTAATATAAAATAACATGAGATGTGCCAACCCGGATACCTGAGGTCCCTAAGTCTGAAGAGTCGCGGGTTTTAAGCTCGCTCGTAGCATGGGTGTTTGTGTGTGTCGGTATGTTTATGACTGTCCATTCATCCTTCATCACCTCATACTTCATCCCCCCAGGGCTAGCAATCCTAGGATTCGCGTGGTTCTAGGATGGCGAATTCGCGACCCCCCCCCCACCTGAGAAGGGCGTGTGCCCGATGGAGAAGTACGTGGTTGTAATTTCAGAACGTAAATTGTAGTTGCTCCTCGCGGAAGCTACTATGGGTGTTTGTGTTGTGTGTGTGTGTGTGCGCGGGGTGGCTCTCCTTGCCGCGCACCTCTCCCGCCTCCTCATCCGCGGCTGTGCCATTCGGTTGCTCAGATTTTTCCCCACTCCGCCGCGAGTCGACGCGCGCCCCTTGGAAAATATTGAGTGGCAAGGGGCAGCGACTCCGCGCGAAGGGCGGCGGATGGCCGCGGGGGAAATCTAAGCAACGCGCGTGCGGTCAGCGCGCGCCTATCGCTCACGCGGCTGGTCGCGTGTGTCATTACAACGGCGCTGTCAACAGGGTCGATGTCCAAGAATCCGTCACAAGAATATAGGATGCACTTGAAGGACGTGTGGATCATCATGTGGATGGCGGGCCGTCGTTTTTTTACGCTCCTTCCAAAGCGAATAGTTGATTGATGTTTTCGGCAACGTTAACTGCTATGACCATTCGTGTGGTGAATGCTGAATGTTAAGATTCGGCGCCAACTTTTGAGTCACCTTGTGGGGGTTACTCTTGCACATATATCTCCCCAGCTGCGTCTCTTCAAAGCCAGGACAACTTTAACCTCCCTCCCGATGTATCTAAGGTAGAGAAGTTCATGCTAGTGTGGGGGGGGGGAGGGGGAGAATAGGACAAGGAAGAGGAAGCAAAGATCGCGCGCGTTCAATGGTCCGTTTGTAAGGGAACTGTTCCAGCAGTCGCCTGGTATTGATCTCAAAACTACAGATAATAATTAATAGCGGATGAATTCGATAGCGGATTAAACTACAAAATATAATTGATAGCGGATGAATTCGATCAAGAGATTTACCTACTGTGGAAAATTTTCCACCGTCTGAACTCGAACTCCCCTCCCTGTCAGAGTTGTTACAGAGACAACGGCAGTGATAGCTCCGAGGTATCTCATACGGTCCAAAGAGAATGGCTGTAGTAATATCGGAAAGTGTATTATTTCGGAACGAACATGGCCAGAACCTTACCTCAAAGAAGACATTAACGTGAATTAAATTAGAGCGCCTTAATAATATTGAACATTACTACATATGGCTGAAAAATATATCGAGTAAACATAACGCCTTTTAACTTATTATACTGGAGCACTTGGTAAAGGCTACCTACAAAGAAACAAGTGAATCTTTTTCCTTCCGGCAGCAAAGATATAGAAATGTGATTCAATGGGCGAGATACGCAGCATTCAATCCATAGAATAGAGATTACTGCGAAGTGTGGATACACGCAGAAGATACCCACAGAAATGATGAAATTAGTGACATAAGGAATTTGATAACATCTATAAATTGGCTCATTAAACGGCCTTAAGCAACACAGGTTGTTATAGCACAGAAAGAATGTCAAGACAGATTGTCTGTGTCTCTCTCCCTTTGTGGAAGTAGCACGAATGAATACCCGGAACTGTAGAAACATACAATAATTTCATGCAGAATGAAACACATGCTCGCTTTTTGATTACAAAACTTCGTCATTATTGTTGGCTTGGCACTAAGCAACGAGAGTTCATTCTAGACCGAGACCTTCCAGAGGCATTGTTCCACAAATACAAATAGAAGATTCTCTTATGCTAATTGCCGATTTGAAAGGTGATTTCGTTTTCATTGCTTTACTCTCTCACAAGCTGTATCTCTGATGCTGTGTAACGTTTGAACTGTGTACTTTTATCTGTCTGCATTGCCTGCGCGTATGACGATATGGAAAGTTGTGCACGCCCTATTAGAAGCTACGGAACGAAATCAGGTAAGAGAGGTGCACCTGCTACCTTATTGATTGGAGGCAGCTTGAAGGGCGGTTCAATAAAGGCCCAGACAGCGTCTCTTCGTCGGCCGGCGCGCGGCACACGCCCCACGCCCAAGCCCAAACCCAACCCCGAGCCCAAGCCAGCCAGGCCCGACAGACCCAGCCTTTGCAGCGCTGAAGCAATTGTGCGCGCGATCCGCTCTTAACATTCACGCCGCCTTCACTCCAAGCATTCCGTCCGTCGGCCGCCCCCCCGCCCCCTCTCTCGACCCAGCGCCCGCCCACCTCGGCAGCCGTCCCGCCCAGCACGTCATCCTCACCGCCGTCCGCCTCGCTTGCTCGGCCGGCCCCACTTCGCCTCGTCGTAAACCTGCCCTGCCAACACACGTCTCGACTCCCCTCAGCTCGGTCCTTCCTCGCTCGCCTTATATATCCTACACGCCAACCCGCCCGTTTGCCCCCTACTAAATAAAGCTCACGCACCCATACCCACGTCACTTCTCGCCTTAACGCCAAATTCCCCCCGCCCGCCATTCCATGCCGCCTTGCCCCTATACTCCCCGCCGCCGTATCCTCCCCGGCCCCGTGCCCCCCCGCCCCCGCCCCAGCCCGCCCCCGCCCCGGACCCAACGACGGCTACCACGCTCTCCCTCACCCGCCTCTTCGTCTTCGCGTCTACATAGCGGCAACCGGTGGCATCTCTCCACGCCACGCGCCGAGCGCGCCCGGCGGGGCGCGGAAGCGCTTGGAGTTCCGCCCGCGTCTTGCCGCGGCCTCCAAAAGGGCTCCCCCCCCCCGCCCCCCCCGTTGCGCTCCGCCTGGCGCATGCGCTTTCCTTTTTCTCCTCTAGACCGCTCCACGCCCTCTCCCGCCCGGCTGAAACCGGCGACGCCGGGTAGGCAGGATTCCGATGCCAAAGAACGTTAAGCAACATCCGGTTTCGGCTGGATGCGCGGACGCCGGGGCCAGCGCTCATGCTTCCGTGCCGACGCAGATCAAGTGAGCGGACCAGCGCGGGGACGCGCGCGGGGACAGGGACAGAGGCAGCCTTGTGAGGACGCGGGCCGCGTTTGCGCCGAGAGAGACGGCGAGGAAGCAAGGCCGGGCGGCCGGCCGGGGGCTGATGCCTCTAATTCGCGTGATCAGCGTTTCGGCGCGTGACGCGGCAGGCGCTTCGCCGCTCCAAGATCCAGCGCGTTCGGAGATTTTGCTCCGTGGCCATCCAGAGGGAAACGAGAAATATTCCACGGTATATGAAGCAGTCCAGAAATTGTGAATAGATCCGTCCATCTGCAAGAGAACCTACCGTTATGATGGTCCTGGGTGTCTGGAAGAGGTCTGCATTTTCTGCGATTTCGCCGTCCAGCGCTCGCTGGCCCTCTTCTCTGGAGGCCGGTTGCGAGCCCCGGGAGCTGGTGACCGACGGAAATCGCTGCGACCTGAGCTGCCCCTCGGAGGAAATGACTGAAAGAATGTTGCATTGTAATTACAATAATCGATCAGCAATTTCCGTTTTTCAAAATTTAATTTTTAAACAAAGTTTCCAATATAGTTTATTTTAATATTATTTACAACTTCAAAGCTTATTTCGGCAACCTCGCGCACTTGAGAATCGGAAATTTCTGGAATTAATGAAATTCTTCAAATGAATTTTGCTTATTTTGATTTAAATGTATTTTAAGGCATAATTAACTTCTAAATGTCTTTTTCTTTCAATTTATTTTTATTTTCTCCGAGTGTTGATAGAAAGTAATCACGTACTAAATTTCACTTTAGAACAGAGCTACCTCCCATCTTAATTTTACCATTTTTTCTTGTATGATCTTCAAATTATTACCAAGTATTAATGATATTTAATTAATATCGCTTTCATTACGGTGTGTGAGAAAACTAAATGATATTATGATTGGCATGAAGCATAGTTTTTTTAATGAGTTTGTATATTTTTATTTCTCACACTAAAAAGTAACTATTATCCTTATTATGTTTTTTCTCACTTGACAATATTCTGTAGGCACTTTTACATTGTTTAGATGTATTTTCACTTTGTACTCAATACTTCAATACGTATAATAATTAACAAGATAAAAGGAAACGACGAAAATTATTTTACTTTTCATTGTTGTTCTAATGTATTTTTGATTAAATTCATCTGGTTACGGTCGAGGCCGCCCTCTGAAGGCGTTCGAGCGCCCGGCGATGCTCTACATTTCACCACGTGACCGAGGCGGAAGGCGGCCGGTCGAAATGTCCGTTAATCAGGGATGTCCTTCCGATAAAGGGAGATCGTTTCTTACGCCCAACGGAGCCTCGCGATGCTCGAGAGTTCTCGAATTGCAGAGCTCTAGTATGCTCCTTTGTCGAGCGTACCCGGGATGAATGGATTGAGTGACTGGTGAGAGTTATTGTTGTGTGTTGTGATAGAGCTGTGGAGAAATGCGAGTCCAGGACACGGGTGAATCACAAGCTAACCTGCCGCAACTCGTTTATGTACTGCAAATCTCATATGCAGAGACTGGGGATAACACCCAGTCCGATGTGCTGGAAGGCGAGCGCTCCGAACAGTGCACACGGCGCGTGCTTCCGAGAGAGCGCGCAGAAACCATTAGTGCTCCTGCAGCTCCTTCACGTGCAATGCAGCTTCTGCAAAGTGAGGTCAAGAACCCCCTCAGCCTGGAGTCAACCAGCGTCAGCAACTGCCACCGGCTGCGAGCCAAAGCCGCCTACTCGAACGGAAGATTCATTCAACTGATTTAACTGATTTTCCCAGCGCTCTCAATCGTTTCATCCCATTGAAAAGGGATTTATTGTACGGTGTACCGAAAACTCCATTTTCGAAATTGCGTATAAACGTTTGAATCAAAGCATAAATAAATTTGAGCTCATACTTGAATCTACTTGTAATGGCATGTACACGTACTCTTTATTGCATTATCTATTAAATGATATGTATTCAACATTTTAATGTTGAACAAATGTTTTGTAACTTCTGAAATAGTTATAAAGCTTTTATAAATAGTCCATGACGTGTGTGAAGGCGTCTGTCTTGTTTCTTTTGGTCATCTTACTCAGATAATATTTTAAGTGTGATCTACACTACATGATTATTGTCGGGAAAATGGTAAAACGTAGAACCCGAAAACTTGGTTTGAGATTAATATTTTAATACAGGTGTTAAAACATTATAACACTTCCGTAAATATATATTTGCGTGAAGGAAAATAGTGAAAACTTGGCAGGAAGATATTAATGATGACTCAAACGATTACTTTTAGGATACGTGTTACGTAAATTTTAATATTGATTAGTATTTACGAAATTTCTTTCTCTGGATTTTTCTGAAGGCTTCCAGCATCACTCATTGGCTATGAAGGGTTATAATGCAGCAGACACCACCATTCCTAACCCAATGGACCGCCGGCTAGAGTTGCCGAACGAAACTATCGTAGTAGCGGTTGTCTGAATCATCAATCGGTGGGGAGTACCAAAGATCACAAATTAATTGCTGTGCCGTTGCCACACCTATGAAAGGCACATTGCTAAAATTTAGCGGTGGACTGATTTCTGGCCACTCAATATTTTGCAGTCATTTTGTGTGGTAGGCTGGGGTCAATAATGCGCATTTGCGATGCATACGCAGTAATTTCCTCTTGATAATCTTGTAACATTTGCAATGTCCACCAATATACACCAAACCAACTGCAAACCAGAAGTTAATTGAATCGTTAAAATCATATATAGGTCGTTCCATTACTCCTCTGCGTGGGGTGTTGTTGAGAGTTGTTGTTAAGTTGTTTTCAGTTTCACAGTGACACAACTATCATCAACGCAAGTGCAACTATTATAAACACAGTGTTATTAAGGAGCACAATTTTCTAAAAGCGCAACCACCTGGAATCCCGAAATTACATTTGTTTGATGCCACGTCCATGCGCCATGAAATACATTACCTTTAGAGCAAGGTTCTAGTTCATGTAGAGTTTCCGTATCCCCCATAAAGAAAACTTATTGATGAATTAATGTTTCCTAGCATCTCCATTGTCAACAAGTCAACAAGTACCTCCGTCTACCCCCCGCTAGCGGGCCAATCTTTAAGCTTCCGAGTGGTCTTGGGCCATGAGTGGCAGTGTAATACTTGAGTGTATGTATAAGTGAGGGGTATAAGAAGATAATATAAGAAAAAATGAGCGTGGTCCTTCTTAGGGTCATTGCTCCTGGATTTGTCTATTGATCGGAGAACCCACGAATAATTGCAGCCGACGAAAGCAACCGGATGCTAGAATTCTCCGCCAGACGACGTCTGAATTCGCTACACCGTTGGAACTCGAACCTTTGGACCTCCCGGTAAGAGTCGCTGGAGAGTCAATAGATAATGCTGGTGTTGAGCTAATTCAACCTGCCTGCAATTATTAATAAGTTATTATAAAAACTGTAGAACAAAACCACATTCTACAGATAAACCTGGAAATGTTGCGTACAACAGTAAACCCTGATAATGTGTGGCGCTACCCCGCTAGTGGAAGTTATCTTGATAGGGTAACACCGAATCCGACGTGCAGGTCGGCGCCGTATTTCTCCATCCAGTTGGGGGTAGAAAACTGTCACCTTCCGTGATATAACATGCATTACACTTACAGTACTAATGATCATAGCAGTTAATGCCCTCGAAAGCTCGAAATTATGTCAGTATTTAAGCATCACAAGAAATGTCAAAGTGACGTTGACTTTTCTAGGCATTGAATGCGAAACATTTACCAAAAAACTAGGTACAGTGCGTAATGACTTTCAAGGCTCTCAATCGATGAATATTTGTTCATTATGAAGAGTCAAATACACCAAACATTTACGTCTACCGGTATTCGATGCAGTGAAAATGTCGCACCGCTGAATATCAATTTCTTCAATTATATATTGGTCGGGATTTCCGGTTGGATATCATTCCAAAAACAAGCGAGGCGTTCTCAATACTTGTTCATCCAACTCACCATACATGTAATGCGCGCAATCGTTCTACGTGTGTGCAGAATACAGTAGACTGAAAATGACAGAAAAAAACGTCTGACAATATGTTGGCACATTGACCGCCAAATTGTTTCAAATTTGGCGCCTCGATTAAAATAAAGCATTTTTGATGTTCTTTGAATACGTTTCAGAGGAAAGAATCATACATTTCAAACTTCCCGCATAGATCAATATTATTTAATCCAAAAAAAGTCGCGCGAATTTCTTCCCAGTTGACCAAATACTCACTTCATTCGCACAAAGTTCCTTGACGTAGATTGTCAACTGCTTTCTGTTAGTTCGGAGCGTCACCGAAAGATTGCATCAGCTCCTGGGCAGCCCCTCAAAATGTGTCACAAATTTCGCGGAACCCGTCACGAGGTCTCATTGTCATCAGAGGCGAAGTGCATAAAGCTTAGTAAAAACGTGTTGGACGCTTTCAAGGTTCACGTCAGGGTGTGTCAGGCACTAGATGCAGTCGTAACATGAAGTAAAAACGACGAAATTAGTAAAGAAACGTTTCATTTCGTCTGAACGGAGGTAACCGTGACAATCTCTTCCATACTCGTTAATTCTTTCTCCAAGTCAATTGTGTGTTGTCTCTTTTCCAGAACACACTTGTCTGATGAAAACCTATTGATAGAAGAGGCGATGTTTCATTGCAGCTTCTACTAATTGCTCTACCAACTTATCTTACTAGTATTTTGCAGCCTCAACACAGTACATTGAAAATAACAAGATAAATGCCAGACTAATAGACTGCAGGATATAATGTGCGGATGCTAAGGGATATTTATGTCAACATCAGTTTTATACGCAAAATGGTAACTCATGTAACAGTTGTAACTGAAGACTAGACTTTTAGTCCAGGAATCAAGTAATGCACTAACATTAATTAAAGTCGGATAACTCGCAACAATAAAGTTTAGTATACATTTGTAATTAAGCATTTCAGGACATATTATGTGATGAACGTTTTTCTTCTCTCAGTATGACGAATACTTACCTGTATATTACTATAACATGATAATCGTCTATTAAATAGATGTATTTAGTTTGAAAAATGGTTTCAATTATTATTATTAGCAATAATAATAATAATAATAATAATAATAATAATAATAATAATAATGATAATAATGAAACGTCTTAGCCATTAGGCATGGTTTTCCGCCTAACCACGTTTAATATTTACATTATTTCATATGCTATGAAGCAGATCAAGGGGAGTAGTCGTTTACTAACATACTATTCTATTTACTTATAATATGTATATGTATAATGATTTGTAAAATAAGCTAAGTAATTCGATACACAGTACAAGATGGAGAAATGCTTTTTTGAGGAAACATTATACATATAGTTTCAGTTAAATTAGAGCTATTTGGTATACACTCCTCTATGTGACCCCTATAAAATTAACACATGCGTCTTCCTATATCTCATGAGATTACAAATTGACTTCTCTCTCATTACCTCACCCGCAATAACCCTCTTCTAAAACTGCTCCGTCCTCGTACATAATTCGGGTTCCTTTGGAGAGCCATGGTGTGAACTATCTCCGTGTGGACTCTGCGAGTAACCGCCCCAGAGCGTGGAGTTGAGTGGACCGCCTCATCAACGTTTGCTACCGACAGCAAAACTCCGCGCCCCCGCCGTCGCTGCCCCTCC
>BOPP01000103.1:2970446-3004567 GCA_017312745.1 Gryllus bimaculatus
CACGAGTTCAGCAACGGTCAGAGAGTGCTTGTCCTCTTTGTAGGACGCGTTCTGCCCGATTGAAGTAAATGAAACGGAATTCTTTCTTTTGGCAACACATAAGTTGCCCAAATATAGCAATTATTAGCGTGCTGAAGATGGTGGAAGGGATTCAGGAGCTCAAGAAAACGTGCGCAGGTGATCTTCTCCCCTACACGTCACATACAGTTTTTTAAACTAAATAAATCTAAAATCTAATAAAATAAATCTAAAGTGCTATATTTTGAAAATAATTGGGTTTTAAAATTTATTTGTCACTAGTAATTTTCAATAGGTAAAACGTAAAACAGTCTTCATTTTCTCTTGAAATTAAAAACAAAAATACTCTCTATCTGACATTTATAAGGTACAACGACATTGAATATCCAGAGACAAGACAAGTGATCTTCTAAACATGACCTCGACCCAGACTCCGTGAGTTGAAACAATGGGACCCGTCTATCATGAAAATTCCCAATAAGTTTTAATATTTGAATTGTCGTCACTGAAAATTCACTGAAGATGATGACATCAAACTACGTTGACGATACTAGCTTTCAATTCTCTGACCAAACGATTTATGGGACATTCTTCTGCTGTTATTCATTTCTTAAATTTTAAACATTATTGTTAACTCTCAAATGACTTTAATTCAATCTTATACTGTTAAGTACCTGTCAACCGGTCCAGAAATGGAAAGTAATATGCAATTTGAGCAAACATTTGCTGAAATGTCCTTACAAATCGCTACCTTTTTTGTTGCTATACCCTTTATTCCCAGGAACATCAGGGATTCTGTGTAGGCTATAACGGAGAATAAAATTGAATTACACCCCTGCTTTTAATTTTACCATAATGAATTTACATTACATTCGAAGATATATGAGGCAAAACCTTTATATAACAGTTTCTATGACACTTTGAAGTAACAAAGAAAGCTGGCAAACGTAATAAAATCACTTAAAGGACGTTGCATTCTCTTGATATCAGCGCCGAAGAACAAGCAAGAATGTACAATCAATAAACATTGGGTGGAAAGGTAATGGACTTCGATTCGAAAAATAGCTTTACAATTTTTTTAAAAAGGCCTTGGACGATTTTCGCAGAATGACAAGATGGCAATTGCAAAGCGATTGTACACATTTCTTTAACAAATATGAAAATAATAGTATAGCAGTGACTTGGGGCAGCAAAACTATTATCGAATAAAGTCACAGTAGTATATTATGAAACGATGATGTAATGATGGGTATTACTACGCGGGTATCGTAAACTTCAGAAAAGTGTATTAAAACCCATTGCATCGAGTTTCATACAGTACTTTTTCTAGGACGTATGGTAACTTTTATAAGTTAAACGTTTTCATTGAATCGTTTCGTGTCAATTGACATGCAGGATTCAGCAAAGGCCACCTAGCCGACAACTCCCTCCCCTACCCACCGCAGGTGGCTTTGTTTTACCAGTCCGCCTGCGAGAGCACAAATGTTCGACAACATTTCCGACGTCCTCATTTTTCGCTTTCTCTTATTTCTCGAGGTGTCAACTCCACCTTTGATTTACTAGACATTTAACACTAATGTATTGGCCGGTTTTTTAAGAACAACCACACGAATGCAACATTTAACACAAAATGACTTGCGTTCAGATCTTAATACCAGTAAAGTGTTCTCTGTTTTAACTACCACTACGCTAGTCAAATTGCATCAAAGTAAACGTACGATCCAATTTATTTTAAATAATATTTCACAGAAAAAATTACAAATAAAAGTAATTAAAACTGAAAAATTTAATATAATATTAAATGTAATTTTAATGTACACAATTGAACGAAACATTTACTAGAACGTTTCGCAATGATTAATTAATCCTCAGTACGTGGTTTGTAATCTTCCCTGTGATTGGTCTAGAACCTGCAACATAATGGAATCTGTATCGTAATGAGTAATTATTACGCAACATGTTGCAGCGATCAAAAGACAGAAATACACGATGGGAGTAGAAAAAACATTTTCCAAATAGAAACACATTCACTGTTCAATAATGACAAATTAATGACAAATTAATTATAACAGGAATTACAATAATATATTTATTTTGGCCACAATTGGCGTCTTTGCCAGGTGGTAGCCAATTAATTTCACTATACAAATGTAAATTAAATATAATGTATTACCTAGAACACTGTATACCCCAGCATAGCGAGAAAGCCTCCATTTCACGCGGACACATGTGAAACTCAGACTCTCTGTGTACACACCCAAACACGCACGCACCACGCACAAATACGTATATACTCACACGCACACACACACATACATACATACATACTTATACACACATATTCATATATACTCATATACACATATACATACGCACATATTATACCTTGTATCAAATAATTTACAAAAAGAGTATTCAGAAATACAGCGGTAACATCGTGTCCGGCTATCCATTACAACAGTTCTTTGCACATAATATCAAAATAGTTGTTCCATAACGCACACATATGAATAGCAAATATTATTAGTGGTCGCACATATGAATAGCAAATATTATCAGTGGACGTCAGCTGTCTCCAAAGTAGTGACCCACTGAGTTTGAAAATTCAGTCGGCAGATGCAGAATAGACAGAATAATTGAATTCAAATATTTGCATTTTTTCAGAAAAATTAAAATGTTTCAAAGATGTTTTCGAGGGCCTGGGTAATAAACGAAATCATTCACACCTCTCATATGGTCATATAGGCTGCTTATTGGTCTCTCAATTTCTGCACGCTTACGAAATTAGTAATAGCTTGAGAAAGAAATGATTTCCTTCGAGAAACATTTTTTACGCCAAATGCAGTCGGTAGGGTAGATAGCTGTTCGCTAGGTGGCTTTGGCTAAATCCTGCATGTCAACTGCCACGAAATATAACACTACAGTGCTACATCCCAGTTTTCCATGTGCTTTTAAATATTAATCCAACGTGTCTTGCAATAGTTTACCCATGAACTATGACATGATCAATTTCTCAAATACTCAAACAGGTGTTTAAACGCTTCCCAGTTCGGTGTGGACATTAAAGGAATCGTATTTTCTGTTTCACACATGTCTTCTTTAAGGAATTAAACCATCCAATCTTATGAATATCAGAGACTGGACGGTGAGCACCATTTGATTTGCAACGTCCCTAACCTGTTGGCGCCGAATCGCTCGCAACGCATCTGTGAACGACTGAGGGGACGGAAAAAGTTCCCTCCGCGAGAAATATGGCCCGGAATGATTTCGAGCGGGGCGGAGGCGGAGGCGGCGGTGGCGAAGACGTGCGCGTGCCGATTCCGCGGCGGGGGCGGGGGCGGGGCGTGCGCGAGGAGGGGATGAGGTCTATTACGAGCCCGTCCCTGAGGAGAGGACCGACCCTTCCCTCAGGCCGTATCGTGAATTTGGAGCAGACCTTTCGCCCGGAGGCCTCCTAAAAATAAGTCTATTCAGCGGCGCCGTTTGTCCCAGTCGCTTGGGCTTAAGGGGGTGGGAAGAGGCAGGTTGGGATTGGGAAAGGGGGGTGCGGGAGACGGCTGGTGCGGGGAGGGGTGGGAGGAGACGTGGATCGAGCTGAGTGCGGCGGCTGGGGCGAGCGCGGTGGGCCGGCAGCTGAATGGCGTAGCTGCTGTGAATAAAGACAGCAACGGGCGCGACTGAGTATCACACGCGGCCAACAGGAGGAAGAAGGCACAGTCGTAAGGGAGAGGGCTAGTGTGTGAGAAGTGGCTGTTCGAGAGGTGCGGAAAGAGAGAAACGGTGAGGGTTGAGAGAGCATTGATGTTTGAGAATGTAGAGAGGCCGTATACTATGTGGCGAGACCGCGGAGGTTTTACGGATATAATCCACGGTTTATGACTTTTACGTACAGCGTTGATTGGCAGCGAAGAGAGGTAGAAGAAGTCGCACATGAGCTGAAAGAAGAATGGCAGAGAAAGAACGCGCCGAAATTGTAGACAGAAACACGACCAAGGGAATACTGGCGGTGTTTGATGCCTTCGTACTCAGGACGCCAATGCCTGCGTGTGTCAATGTATGTGGGAAGGCTGAAAGTTCAATGAGTGTGCCTTGAACCATCTGGAAGTTACAGTATGTTTCTGACGTCATGAGCGACACTACAACAGTCAAGGTCCATTACACCAAATGAAAAATACTTGTAGTGTGTTACACACTGCGCAAACTATTTATCATCTTGACAATTGTTACAATTACTATTGAAAATAATCTCAATGTAAATTTATATATTTTGAATATGTTTATTTATTTATTTATTTACGTCAAAAATAGTTAAAAACTGTGTGACGTGCTATGGGAAGAAATTAATTTGAAGTTACTTTTATGTCCAGAAGCAAAAAAAGGGGTCATCTCAGCATTTGCTCGAGGATCAGGTAAACTGGACGAAAACCGCTGTCTGTTGTGGAGACCAATGGTATCGTGTGTCTGTATATGTTTGAAAAGTTCTTGATTCCACAGTGAGATAAAGATAAAGGTGATATGCCGTTTTACTTTCAGTAAGGCGGTACACCACCTCACTTCACCACAGAAGTTAGATTGTTTCTTGATAATCGCTTCCCAAGTCGGTGGATTGGTCGTGCAGTGTCAATTGCATATCCACCTTGCTCCCCCGATTTGACACCTAAGAATTTCTTTCTCTAAGGTTTCATTAAAAATCGCGAGAATATCCCACCCTGACCAGGCAACTTGGAAGAGCATAAAAATCGAATCTACGCTGTCGTTGGAGAGGTTAGATTTGCTAACACGGGTTTGGGTAAAAATTGATTTCAGTTGGGGTATTTGTCGTATAATGGAAGGCAGTCACCTGAATCTAAAATGAGACTTTCATGACAAACTTAAGGCCTCTCCACAAAATGACACCTGTAAGTAACAGTTCTGCGAGAACTCAATAAACCACCCTATTCCTTCAAAGTTGTAAAGTCCTTTTTGATTCACTATGTTTTTGTTTGTTTGTATGTTTTTTGCATTGATACAAATTTGGCAGCCTGTTTGGTCTGTGTTCTTCACTTAGATAACAGGGAACGAAAGAGTTACTGTATAAGACAATACTATGCACACTGCAGAAGCTAGAGCAAAACAACCTAGACGCTTAATAATAATCAGCTTTATCAGGTTCTAATAAAGTATGTTATCGTAGAATTTTCTTCATATAAAGAAAGTCGCAATTGTCCCTCAAATTCCAACAAATGATGCCGAAGATAATCGTGAGAATGTCTCTCACTCATGGCACCACATAGTAGATTCGCACTTCGACTACGACTTTGATATTAAAATAACTTGAAAGGTTCTAGCCATTCAATGACTGCTTAGCACACGACAACGAATCGCCGCTTAGGCAATATGCTTAATATGTGGCACTACGCGACTCTATAGAATACGGTGGGCACGAATTTGGCCACTCGGACAGCCGGTTTTGTGTTCTCGTTCCAGTGGGCACGGCCGCCCGAAGGTTGAACAAGATTTTTGGTGGACACGGAACATAACTGAGGTTTCGATACGTGAATGACAAGAGAGAGGAAATATATTTATTCTAAATTAGGTTAATTGATGCAAATCATAGTTTATGTACAACTTAAACCTATACCCATATAAAACACAATCATTTCTTACCGACCGAAGGTGAAGGGGTTACCGCAGCGCTTATTTTCAAATTCGGGGTTTAGGTATTCTAGCGATCTACACTCTCCCGCTGTAATTACTATTACTAACAATGAAAAGCACTTAAATATGTGACTGACACATGCACTCAGTGCGAGGTAGTGTCATACGAATGAGACTTTGGGAAAAGTAGTGCGCGGAGGCTGGACCTCTCGTGCGAAAACAGCGCTTATTAAATACAATGTGCCCGTCGTGAATGGCCGAGGAGGCTAAGAGCGTGCAGCGATTCGGTCCGAAGGGTTGCGGGTTCGAATTCCGCCCTTGAGCAATGGGCTTGGATGTATGTCCCTTGTATCTCGTGTATGTACTGTCGCGGAGGATCTCGCGTTCTGCTGACCCCAGATCAGAGGAGCCCGCATGAGAGATGGTGTGTAGTGTATGGTTAAATACGGGTGGCAACGGGGCCGAAGGGTAGCCGGCGGTTGTCGGCTGGAAAAAGCCGTAGAAAAGGAAACACAATATGACTGATTTTTATTAAAAAATTGTGGCAAATAGAATTGGAATATAGGCATTTTTAATAGTCCCGTTCGTGTTGTGCATGTTATATCCCAGAAAGCGAAGGTGTTGCTCTTCTGTCTAGAATGTAAGTTCCGATGTCGCCTTATGAGGATTTCACCCTCGTGAACATAGGCTTCCGTTGCCGGGACATGCTCTATGTATGAGCCCGTCCGGGAGACCATACGACAGTCCGGGAGAAGCCGCGTCCTGTGCACAGGCATTTCGCCCTGAGGAAATCGCTGAATTGCGGCTGAAGCGTTGGCATCTGTGCCTTCGACGCGGCGTCTCCGGGACAGCCACGTAGCTACATTCCACCCTCCAGTTATCTTCCCTTAGTAAAGTACTGCTCCAGCCGGGTCATGCTCTATAAGCCCGCTGATCCCGGCATGTGTGGAGGTGTAGAGCATGTAAGTGTATGTGCGCGCGCGCGTGTTTGTGAGTGTGTGTGTGCGCGCGCGTGTAAGTGGAAGAGGTAGGAACAAGGATGAGAAAAAAATGATCGCTCGCAGTCTTCATCAATTTATTAGGATACTGTTCCGGCATTTGCCTGGTATTGATCAGAGAAACCACGAAAAACTACCGATCGGACTCTTGATATACAAGGTGTACAAAAGAAGAGATAGTGGTTTATCTTGTAAAAAAATAACAAAATAAAACATTATTTAAATTCAGTGAAATAATTAACTAACATAAAGCTGTCGTGGAAAGCTGCGCTGATCTATGCTGATATACTGAGAACATTAAAATGCTGACTTCAGAAAAGTTTCTTGCTGCCATGAAACCGTTTTCCGATTTTTGGCAGTAAGTAAAAGAAAACCTCATGATTTCTAGCACATACATGAAATTATCCTTCTAAATACATATTTTCTACACCATACATAGTACAGCAAAATAATTAACTCTCCTACCAGTACTTATCCAGTAATCTGATCATGGAAGTACATCATTTATTAATATTCTAACTGCTTGCAATGCATGGGTAAGAGTGAATTCAGAGGTGTTGTGCTTAAACATTCGCATGTAATGTAGCAATTTAAAATCAATTACTAGAGTGAGCGCAGGAGAGGAAAAGTAGGCTAGTACACACTGTGCTACTTGTAAGCTGAGTTTTTACAAAAAAAATTGTGTTAATAAATCAACTTGACAACGTGTCTTATTCCGGACACAGGTAACGTAAAAACAGCGATTATAAATTAATAATAGAAACGCTACGCTCGTGCATGTGCTTCAACCAAGTGTGATTTACGCAAAAAATCCATCGAAGTCACAAAAATAAACGGCGGATGTTATCGCCGGGTCACGAAACACCCTTTCCTGGCTGCAACTCGAGGCGGTAGTTGATTCCGCTCCCCTCCCCAGCCGCCCTCCCCGCTGCCCTTTCCTTTGTCCTTTGCTGCCCTCCTCCACC
Organism: Gryllus bimaculatus; assembly: GCA_017312745.1. Lineage (NCBI taxonomy): Eukaryota > Metazoa > Arthropoda > Insecta > Orthoptera > Gryllidae > Gryllus > Gryllus bimaculatus. The sequence goes on from BOPP01000103.1 coordinate 2,978,065, forward strand.
TCCCCGTTGCACTCCCCGCTGCCCTCCCACTTCCCTTGCCGTTGCCTGCCCTGCTGCTTATCGCGCTGCCGACGATGCCATTCCCGTTGCTCTCCCCGCTGCCCCCGCTGCACTCCCCGCTACCCTCCTCGTTGCCCTCCCGCTTGCTCCCCCGCTTCCCTCTTCTCTTTCGTCCCCATTGCTCTCCCGTTCTCCTCCCCGCTTTCCTCGCCGCTGCTCTACCGACTGCCCTCCCCACTGTCCTTCACTCTGCCTCCCCTTCTGCCGTCCTCGTTGTCTTCCCCGCCGCCCTCCCCGCCGCCCCTGCGTGGGGCGCGTGCGCGCGTCTGCGTGCGTGCGCGTGATGGCAGGCTGCACGCCGCGCCGCGGGGCCCAACGAGCCGGCTAACAAATGCCGCGTTCGCGTGCGCCGCGCCATCTCGCGCCTTATCGGGCGCGCGGCTGGCGGCCGGCCCATCGCGCGCCGCATCGATTGCGCTAACGAGGCGATTTGGAGAGGCAACAGTTGCCCCCGCCCCGCGCGATGGGACACAACTCATTTTTAGGCGACTCGTTCCTACCTCTATTTATAATTCAATTTCGTACAGTTAAATAACGAGGGTGTGGATCCCGGAGCTCAAGAAAACCTGAACAGAAACACGGTCGAACAGACACCTCAGGTAGTCACCTCAAGTAACGGTCATTTGCGGGACCAATTGCTTATTCCATAAGACACGAGGTCTTACGGGGTCGAAATTAGGTTTTACGAATACAATCGTGGTGTGGGAGAGCGTGTATCTTGAACGACTTTTGAGAAAACGCCTCCACTGGTTCGTACGAGAGAAATTTCTGAAATAACAAACATTAAAGGCTATTAGAACACACATACGAATATGATTTCTAACATTAATTATTTCACGAAATATCATGTATTACCTGTCTGGGTCTTTCTTTGCGTTTTTTCAACATATACCGTTTTATATTTTACTGCTTTGCGACGCAGAAGCAGCTGTACCGCAGTGTTTTAGATGGAGCTTTGAAACAAGGGACGGACCTGCTATAATTCATTTAACCGCCTTACGATGAGCAAAGATGTCTTACGTTGTGACGAGAATGAAGTCTTGATTTCAAATGAGATCGAAATGGTATGCAAGATGTCTATATTTTTTCTTTGACTATTCCACATAAACCATCAATCATAGAAAGCATTACCTATGCAAATAGCATTGCTTACATAACTGCTACTCTAACTGTGCATTTTTGCTGGTGTACAACTTATGAGAGAAATTACCCTTTCTAGGGTAGCGTCCGGGCAACTATAAAATATATTCAGTAACTTCACGGAAGTTCCTTTGATTCAAGTCCTTGGTGTGAAATTGTTCGATTACTTCCACTCGCTTCCTTTAGATGAAATATTCATGTCCTACACCTGAACAGAAGAAAGCAAAAGGTGAGGTTGAAAATGACAGAATTGAGGGACAAAGATTTCGCCTCACGATCGTTATAAAATTGAGTCTAAAATTTTTATTGGAAAACGGGAGAAAAACTTGGTTTAAAAATTTCTTGAATGTGCATTAATCTTCTTTCAGGAAAAAATGAAAAGACTAGCTCTTCAGAAACTGTTGAAATTAATCAGAAATATAAAACGCGTAGGTTTATTTTGCAAATTAATGGAAACTATTAAAATTTATTTATTAAGGTTTATTTATGATCTACATTTTATTTCACAGTAACTACTATAATCAATTTGAAATCCTGGCCAAGTATCCTTAGACGTATTCCTAGTAATGAAAACTATCATGTTATGATGTTCATTAAATTTTAACAATATTACAGTAATCGATAAAAATTCCTTTTTTGATACAATGCCAAAGTTTTGGCTATTTGTTAGGTTAGGTGCTGTAATGTTAGTTCGTAACCACACATCTAACAATTTACAAATTGTCTACTCAACCATTCGATGACACAAATCTACTTCATCCCATTGCTACTTGGTAATTATAAGGGTTTGCAACCTCTTTCTATTGTCTTTGAATTACGACCTCCCGATAAAGCATGAAATAAATGGTGAGTTGGTTAGTCTATTCTACTTCATTGTGTTCACCTAGAATTTCCTTATTATTTATCACACTTCCCTGTCACAGCCTTCTAATAACTCCTTGAATTCGCCGGGCCACCAGAGGTGGCTAAGGGCATCAACTGATGTTACTGCGGTTCCTCTTAACGGGAGGTTCTAGGGTTCGAGTCCCCACAGCTGAAAGATTTTCGACACTACGTTGTATTCAGCCACTATCTCGAGGATAATTCAAGCGGTCGGCTGCTCTAATTAGTAGTTTTCCGTTGTTTCTCCGGTGAAAGACAGGCGAACGCCAGAGCAGTTCCCAAACAAACGGGCGCTAGAGCGCTACCTTCCTGCCACTTCCTTTACCTGCCTTCACCCCTTACTTCCACAAACTTGCAAGCACTACACTACTACTCTTATTGGGAGACCGGTCAGAAGCGTAAAACGTGTGCAGGTTGGGGTGGTACCGCGCTGGTGAAAGATACCTGGTGGGGGAAAATCACCGCAAGTCAACGTCGGACGGCGCCGGATTGCGCCACTCAGCAGGGGAAGACGACCGCCACCGCGATAATAATGCACTACACTTACGGGACTAATGAGCTTATTAATTACCGCGCCCGGAATCCTCAATGAATCAGCCACACCATTGGATCAAATCCTTGGGAAAGAGCAACTTAAATATAATTTCATCACATGTTACAAGCACGTTCTTACTGAGAAACATGAATGGCTCACAATACGAAACAAGTATGGCCCACAGCAAATCTACAAAGAGTTTGGAGAGAAATGTTGCATATTGCGGGCTAACACAAGAGAAGATCCAAGGAGCCACGGGGCGTGCCGGAGTTCCTGGTCGGAGTTTTGAATGCGCAGACGCCGGGACGTGCGCGGGGGCTGCCTAATTCGAGGCGGATATTGGCCCCGGCCCAACATTTTTCACCCCAGGCGCGGCAGTCAACTGCAAGTCTTCGCGGAACTCGGCACCGCCGCCACCGCCGCCGCCGCTGCCGCAGACACGAACGCCGGAAAGCTACAGAAAATGGAAGTCAACAAAGTCATAAACAAAAGTCTGATAAACTTTCCCATCACTCGAAAATTTCTTTTCCGAAAAAAGGCAGCAGCAAACAAGAAAAAATTATTAAACGTATTGTGATTATTGGACTGTTAAATTGAAAACGCAAGTTAGTAGGAAGAGAACCGAAGTGTGAGTTGTTGGGAGAGAAGTTTTGAAATCCCAGTAGCCCAGGTCGGCGTGTGAACAGTGTGGAGCGGCGGGAGGGGGGTGGGGCGAGCGTCCGCGGAGCGGTAAGGAGGGCGGGGTTCGCTTAAAGTCCTCTAGTTAGTTTGGCCCCGCTTGCTGAGCGAGCAGCGCATGCCGGGGCGGAGCGGGGCGGAGCGGGGCGGAGCGTGGCGAGAGCGGGCGGAGCGGGGCGGAAGCGGGGCGGAGCCGGGGCGGAGCGGGCCGGAGCGGGGGCGGAGCGGGGCGGAGCGGGGCGGAGCGGGGCGGAGCGGGGCGGAGCGGGGCGATGCGGGGCGGAGCGGGGCGGAGCGGGGCGGAGCGGGGCGGAGCGGGGCGAGCGGGGCGGAGCGGGGCGGAGCGGGGCGAGCGGGCGGAGCGGGCGGGCGGGCGGGCGGGGCGAAGCCGGGGCGGAGCGGGGCCGGAGCGAGCTTGGAGGAACGGGGCGGAGCTGGCGGAACGGGGCCGTAACGGGGTGAGTGCGGCGGCGGAGCGGGGCGGAGCGGGGCGGAGCGGGCGGAGCGGGGCGGAGCGGGGGGAAGCGGGCGAAGCGGGGCGGAGCGGGGCGAGCGGGGGCGGAGCGGGGCGAGCCCGGGGCGGGGCGGAGCGGGCGAGCGGGGCGGAGCGGGCGAGCGGGCGGAGCGGGGCGAGCGGGCGTGAGCGCGGGCGGAGCGGGGCGGAGCGGGGCGGAGCGGCGGCGCGGGGCGGAAGCGGGCGAGCGGGGGGGGGCGGAGCGGAGGCGGAGCGGGGCGGAGCGGGGCGGAGCGGGGCGGGAGCGGGCGGAGCGGGGCGGAGCGGGGCGGAGCGGGGCGGAGCGGGGCGGAGCGGGCGGAGCGGGGGCGGAAGCGGGCGGAGCGGGCGGAGCGGGGCCGGAGCGGGGGCGGAAGCGGGGCGGAAGCGGGGCGAGCGGGCGGAGCGGGGCGGAGCGGGGCGGAGCGGGGCGGAGCGGGGGCGGAGCCGGGGCGGAAGCGGGGGCGGAGCGGGGCGGAGCGGGGCGGAAGCGGGGCGGAGCGGGCGGAGCGGGGGCGGAGCGGGGCGGAGCGGGGCGGAGCGGGGCGGAGCGGCGGCGGAAGCGGGGCGAGCGGGGCGGAGCGGGCGGGAAGCGGGGCGGAAGCGGGGCGGAGCGGGGCGGAGCGGGCGAGCGGGGCGGACGGGGCGGAGCGGGAGCTTTGGAGGAACGGGGCGAGGCTGGCGGGACGGGGCGGAACGCGGCGTGAGGAAGGGCCGGGCGGAGCGGAGTGGTGCGCGGCGGGAAGCGGGGTAGAGTGGGGTGGAGCGGGGGTGGTACGGGGCGGGGCGGGGCAGGCGGAGCAGGCGCACAGTTTCGCAAGCCGTACTTCATTAGCTGATGACCTACTCGGAGCGCATCGCCTCGTTCTCTGCTGCGAGAACTATTTTGACAAACAAGTAAAGCGTGTGGGTGAAGGGAACTCGTATTGTAATTGAAACCCTGACTGCTACTGAAGTGGGGTATTTACTTATTCAATTAAAATGTCCGTAAAAGCCTTCAAAGTGTAAATCCTTAAATAGGAACTTTACCGTCGACTACAAAGAAAATTATTGATTATCCGATGACGCGTCAAGCTGCTTTTTCATTTCATTTAATTCAGTTGGTATACAGTGCGCAAGGAAAGTCTCTCCGCACCGAAATAAAAATTGAATTTATGTTGGTAGAACCAGATCACTGGGAATCAAGTGAAGGGCACCTAATTTATCTATTATACTTTAAAGCATATATTATGATTGTAGTGAGTACGTAATGAACGTTTTCGGTTGCTACAAGGTGCAGCTCGTGCTACCAACATAATTTCTGTTGCAAGCACTCTTACCACCAAGCCGCCTCAGCGGAGATACGTTCCTGGCGCGCTATATTTTAGTAGTAGTTAAGTAAGGATGAGAGAAGCTTAAGATGTACCTCGATTTTCGTGTACGAGTATAATGTTGTAGATTTTGTGTTGGCTGAACTCAGGGATGATCCATTCTAATTGCAGATGCCCCAAACCACAGACTCTCCATTGTCTTGAAAATGCAGTAACAAATGAATTATATTTCATTGAAATTCATTTGTTATTCTTGTATTCATTCATTCATTTCTATCAAATTTACTTGTTTACAAACAGCCAACATCCCTACTACATTAACTTGTGATTCAACTTTTAAATTTGGTGAAGTCGGTACATCTGGTATAATTTCGCAATTTGTTATTGTAAATTCGACTACTCAATATTGGAACAAATACCATGTAGCAGTGTTGGCCTTTCTTCTTAAAAGTCTTTAAACGTATTGATTAAATTTAAATTAATTTTCTATTTTTAGCATGTTCTTCACATAATTGTTTGTTTGTAAAACTCGTAGAACGTTGAATATTGTTAATATGTTAGTAAGGTTAGGGAATTAAACTCGTTGGAACTTGTATGTTCGTGTTATTAAGAAACCTGTGAAAAGCTTCCCTGCAGTTTGTTCTGTACACACATTGTGTAAATGTGTCCGAGTGTGAATGTGATGAGTGTCCTCCGATGAGTGTGGCGTATAAAGTGGTGTGTCCACGTATTCTCGATCGCTTGTATTCAAAACGCGAGCGTGTCGATTGGTGTTTGTTTTGTACATTTTGTGGGTAATATTTTATAGTGAGCTCAGTGGGGAACATATTTATTCAAATATTCGGTCTGCACATTTTCATAGCAGTATGTCGATTGCTTCACGCAGGATACAATAAAGAATAATAGCAGAAATCTGTAGCTCATTTGTAGTCGCTAATGCTTTCCATTTCACGACGGTGTATATTATTTTCTTATTAATCCTTTCAAAAAAGTTAAAATATTGTCCTTTCGTTGCTTCCTGTATAAGTAGTTCAACATCATATTATAAAATCAGAGAAGGGCCCCATCCAGGGTAGGGATTCCAGACCTGAAGGAAACTCGCACAGATTGCCCCACTCCTCATAGAACATCACAGATTTAACAGATAAGTGGCGTTAAAATATAAATAAATCGTTTTGATTCTCCGAGAACATTACGTCTAATAAAAGTACTTGGAACAATTAGAAGCGGAACAAATTTGTAGAAAGTGAATGCCAGAGAAAACGATAATACTCATTATCAATGTTGAAATACACATTTTCAAGTCATTATTGCAGTCAAACGTGACCAAGAACTGAAATTGGTGCAAGAGGATGTAAGAAATGTAACTGTAAACTGTATATCAGGAAGGGGCACCTCTCCCCAGAACGGGCCCATGAGATCCTTAATCAGGAGACTTGTAAAATTAGGGTATTAGAGATTTAAAAGAGTTGGAGCGACCCAAGAAATGTTTACAGTCATATACTCCGGAATACTCAGGAAAGTTTTCAAGTAAAAGGAAACAAAAAAAATGGGTAGGATTAAACGAAGGTGATTGGCACAGTGGATGGAGAATACGAAACAATTATGAGCAAGGCATCAGGAAGCGAAAGGATATCAATAGGAAAGGATAAGATTTTATTTACATAAAAGTCTACTCGTGTACAGAAAGCGATAAAAAAGATGACGTATTCAGCGGAACAATTGGCAAATACGGGCCAGGATGAATCGGATCGAGACGCCCCCTGGCGCGAGAGTGGGCCGGGCGGGGGGAGGGAGGGAAAGCGGGGCGCGAGGGAAGAGGAGCAGAACGCAAGGGGCAGAGGGCGGTCGCCGGTGCAGTCCTCGCTCGATTCAATTAAGCTGCGGCCGGAAAATGAACTTTTTGCGCCGCGCAGCTTATTTTGAAAGTACACGCACTGGAGCGCGCAGCTTAGTCTAGCTTAGCGTGACTTTCGCAATAATGTGGTTGATATCATTTACGTCGAAACGTGTGCTGTGTCTGCGACCACGGAAATACAGTCGAGTACACTATACAACCAAGTTTTACGAGTCCGATGTAGAAACACATACCTAACAAAAATACATAATAATCGCTTTTGATTACAGAATTTAGCACACACCAGTTATTTAGATAACTACTCCTGATAAGTTTCCTGTAGTAATTTCAAATCCATGGGATAATGTGATAACATTTTGTAGCCGACTTTTACACCGAAAATTCTACAAACGTAGGTAAATAAATTATTAAAGACGGTGCACCAAGGGAATATTCGGACGGTAACGTATGTACATATTTTGTTTGCATGTCATCCCAACCGATGTCATTATACAAAAATATATACTACTTTTTAAATGACAAAGATTAATTGATTGTTTAGCTAATAATAATAATAATAATAATAATAATAATAATAATAATAATAATAATAATAATAATAATAAAATAATTATCCCGTGTGGTGTCCGGGGATTTTAGGTAAGAATAGCACCACGGACCTCCCCTGTCGTAGAAGGCGATAAATCGGAGCAGCTGTCGCGCTGTGCACTGCCCTAACATCCGTCATTCCCACAAACTCTGTGGTGTCATTGCTTCCCACTTACTTGTGGCACACAATCTTTCTCTGTCCTGTGGCCAATCTGTATCGCCAAACATCTGTGTTTCCGCCTCGACGCTATTAGTTGGCGAGGGCAGGGAGTCGTTTCCATCTACCTTTCTTACTTCTAACTCTGTCTCTCTGTCCCCCCTTGTTCCTTCCATTTCCTTAAGCTGGCCGTAGCTCAAAAACGCTAGGGGAAGGTGACCCTGAAGAAAAACCCAAGCTGGAGGATCTGTCAGATCGACATTACGGTGCAGGGATCGGAGCCCAGTACGGCGGTCGGTGGTGCGCCGCCAGGCCACCGGGCGTCGGTCACCCAGCGACTTGCAATGCCAGGGGTGCGGATCACTCTGCACCCCTGGCAGATAGTGCTAGCGAGTGATAGCAAGCTTCCGCGGGACCTCGTATGGAAGTCTGCGACTAGGGTTGAGGGAACCCTTCAAAACCCTTCGTCCAGAAAAAGCCCGAGTTCAATGCCAACAAATGACAGTTGGAAAATCAACAAACTATTGATGACTGTTCAAGAACACCCGCGCAAGCATACTAAAGTACCTTACAGTAAAAAAACTGAAGGAAATTTTCGATAAAGTGAGCCCGTTTATAATAGAGAGGAGTATTAGCACCTGCGCTGGAGATCTGCCGTAAAAGACATACAGAAACTTATCTGGACTCTTGGTAGAAACAGTTAATGACAATCAGGTAAAAAAATACTAGAATTGAAAAAAATAGGCACTATAATGATTGTTGAATAAGTGCTCACGGCACACTGAATACCTGCAAAGGTGTTCTGTTAGTTTGCAGTGACTTACTAAACTGCAGTGAAGAGGAAAATAGTCAAGAACTAGCTTTCAGGAGTCATTGGGGCTGTCGTAGGCATAACAAATGAGGCGGGATGGACATATAATTCCTTCAGCGTCCCCTGTCCTGACGTTCAAGTGTTTGTACGTTACCAGAGAAGAATTGAAAGCAGGCATTCATCGTCTAACGGCGTACGAAATGTTCATATCCTCAAACAATGCAGTGTTTTCAATGTTTACGATTTGGGACACCCAGCATCTAGATTGTGCCAGAATGAAAGTAATGTCATTGTGGTGAGTCCATTTCATAGTGATGATCCATCTAGGATCTATTCCAATGCATTAATTGCAGTGCGACAACATTCATCGAGGTCAAGAGAACTGCCCTATATATAAGCGAGGAAAGGCAGCAATTCAACAAGTTTAAAGCAGACAAAAGAATCAGCCTTTTAAATACCCTGAAAAGCCCCCCAAAAAACAACTTGTGAGTCTAAAAATAAGGTAATCATTACATACGGGAAAGCAGTTACTAAAAAACAAATTTACCTTTTTAGTAGTGAAAGAACTAATGCCTGCAATAACCGATTGCCATAGAAAAATACTTCAACGAAATTCAACCCGAATAAAATCAACACAGAAAACTTAAACCTCAAACACATCAAAGTGAAATAGTAAATGGAAAGAATTTCAAGACCCCGTCACCAAATGAGCCAGAAAGTAATTCCATAGCTGCGCCTGCATGCCATACCGCAGTAAAAAGAGTATCGGACAACAGTATCGAAGTCGATCGCCTCGGTTCTCCTTAAGAACACCGAGGACAACTTCTCAACAAAAAATGAAAATCGGACCAATGAATCACGAACACAGACCCACTGTCTGAGACAAGTTCGATGGTAAGTGCTAATATAATGATTACCAATCCATCGATCTATGCAAAACTCCGCGTAAGAAGAGAAAGAAGAATAGGATGGCCAAAAGGAAAACAAGAAAAATAACAAGATCTACGTATTCTACAGCAGAAAAACGCCATTCCAACATGAAAAATATAATTCAAATGGAATAATCAACGGCTGTATCTGCAATTACTGTGAGCTGAAATTGCTATCTGGCCATCACACACCAATGTGTGTGTGCTTACAAAGAAGATCATTTTAACCAGAAGACCGGTTTCAAATTTTAGAGGTTATAAAACCTTACGCAGTGACGTAGAACTGATAGACGAGCTAGAGGTGGTGTTGCCATATTGATCAGCAATACTCATCCTGCTAGTCGTCTTTATCTCGACACACCTCTACAAGCAGTAGCTGTAACCCTACACAAGCCATTGAAGATGCATGAAAGTTTCTTAGCCATCTTCTTGCCTATTTTTCAAAGAAAAATGATAACAGTAGATTGATGATTAATATATTTTTAAATTATTTGTGAAACCATGTGATTATAATGTGGAGAATTTTTAATTACATTGTAAAATATTTACTAAATTCTGGTTAGAGCTTACTTGCATTAGTAATGTCGATGAAATAATGAAGATCGTAAACTTCTTTATCTTTAAAATTATTGAGATAAACTTAATGGAATATTAGGGAAGAACTGAATCTTTCACTGAAATTTTCCTAAACAGACTAATTTAATGATTAAGATATTTGAATTTGTACAGTAAATTTCAGTTCTTTTTTGTTCATGTGGAAGGGAAATATTTACATTCATAATGCATTTCCGATGCAAACATTGCGTTTCAAAAACTAGTAGAACCATTTTTAAAAGTAAAAGTATGTAAACAATTTAAATTCAAATGTTGAATATAAGTTAATAAAGTTTTACTTAAATATACCACTTTTTTAAAATTTGCATAAAACAACATCAGTATGAAGTTGAATGAAGTATCAGTACGGTTCATCCTTCAAATACCCTCCATCTTTCAGAATCTTTTGTCTATGTGTAGGATAATATTAGATAAATTATAGTTCCCATGATCAGGTACCACAAAAGTATAAAATGCGAAGTGCGTCTTTACTTAAATCGCACGTTTTGTTTCCACTGTAGTATTTTGATCAACTGAAATTACTTCATGAGTGCATATCAGCAAGTCCACTTTGTTATTTGGCATAGCGCGAACTAAGCAGTTTTATGAGCTCTTAACTAAATACACTTCTCATTATATGCGACTTCCATTACGTCCTGAAAGCCACAATGCAGTTTCCCGCCGTTCGAGGGAAGGTGCGGAAGATAGGATATCATTCGGCGGAAACGGAATACGAACAGCATAGCGAATATTTCAGCTCCAATTGCAATTCTTATAGAATGCGATGTTATCTACAGATTGCAACTAGTTTTAATTATCTTCTACTCAGTGCAAAAATTCAGACATGATGTTCGCTTTGATATTTATGAGATTAAAGATTAACGTTAACAAAAAAACTATAACAAAGATCTACGGATAAACTATAATATAAATAAGATAAACCAAATTTAGATTGTCTTAACATGCTTTGCTTCAATTAGTTCTTAACAATTTCAATAGTATTAATATAGTGTACAATGTGAACTTCATGCAACCAGAAAGTCTTGTAGGCTATATAAAGAACCCAACCGTTGAAAATCTTACTTATTGTCTGTTATATTTTTATCACGATCTTCTCCCAAAATCCATACCAATTTTAATCATTTTATGCGTTTATACTTAAGATAAAATTACATTTATAAATAATTTCAAATACTATTTTTAAATTTATATTGTAATACAACTTATCGTAGTAATCAGTAATTAAATTTGTTACAATAAAAATTATTATTGAATATACGGTTGATGTAAAATAACGTTAAATAGTTTTTAATTTTTAAAATTGAATTAATTAGATAAATGGTTAATATATAATGTTCTTAAAATGTTCCAGATTTATTTTTAAAGAGAGTTTTACTACTCAGATTAAATGGCCTTATAATCATTACGAAAAACTGATAAAGAACTCTAGACGCACTCAAAATTTGAATAATTCGACATCAAATGCAACCAAGAAATGTATTTCGGATATAAAATAGTTTGCATACTTACATTCCTTTACTTGCAATAACATAACATTTCATTCCCATAACATACCTTTCCAATATATTTTACATTTATTTATTTCCTCCGTCATTTTATCATGCATCGATATTAACTTTAAATAACACATTGTTAATAAATTTAAACTTATTTGTGGGGTATGAAAGTGTACGTGACTGCCACATTTTGTATAATTCAGTATTATGATTTTCTTTCACAAAAAAACCCTCTTTCAACTTGAAAGCGCATTCTCAGAATATCATATCAGTAATAAAATTGGAGTTTCTTTCTTGTTTGTGTACTGTACTGGCTTAGAATTATTCGAATATCACATTGACATAAGAAGAAACATTTGCACACTATGAAATAATTGGAATTTTCCAAAGAAAATCAAACTGGGTCTATCGTTTGGAACGGCAATGATATTAACAAATTAAATGGCATTTGGTGTTCATTCTCTATTCATGTTTTTTTTAATTGCTGCCATTTTTTTTTCTTTTTTAAATTTCAATGAGAAATTACGTAAGAACTACTCGTTCTACGAAAAAAATTCACCTTGTTAATAGATCAAAATGTTTAGAACAGATTAAAACAACTATTACCAATATTGAACTTACGCAACAATAATTGTTTGCAATTTTCGAAAATAGAGTCCGCAGCAAATATGACTAACGCCAATTCTTTTACCGTTTTTTATACATATAAGGACAAAATTTACAATGAAAGTTTGAAGCGGCTTTTGAGAAAAATATTGTTTAATCGTTGCCTATACTTTACACAAAATGAGGCAAAAACTAGCTGCATTTTGAAAAATTGTTCATGACTTTTATATCAATATCTGTTTGAGCAAACGTTTTATTTACGAAAAAATCTCTATCTTCTATATTGGAGATGTGAGAAGAAGCCGAAAAGTAAACAACAACATGGATAGTTTTTAGAGTCCTTTAGGCTATCTTGTGATATAGTTTAGTAAAGATTTTTTATTTAAATTTTAAGATGAGAATTAAATCATTGGTAGTATCTCTAAAAATCAAAATATGTTTCCAAATCTTAGGGCCTGAAGTTCGTTCAAATCGAACGGTAATATCAATTTTAGAGAAAGTTTTCTGAACAGGTTAGGCTCTAGAGTTGACCACAGACGGATAGACAGACAAGGCGTCAATCGATTTTTCGTTTTCAATGATCCACAAATCATGGATTTTGGCTACACACCGTGTTAGAGGAAGAAATTTACAAAATGAAGGAACAAAATTTATTCACCAGGACGCAAATGTAAAAGAGATTTTTCTGTTGAAATATCGCTGGTTATTTCGCAGCATTACAACGCCTTCTCTGTAATGCGTCAGCAGTATGTGAGAAAGTGAAAAAGAACATTAAAAGAGTCTGAAAACTTTGTCTTCGTATGGTTTTACATATAGAGCAAAGAACAATTCAAAATTGCGCAGTACTGTTTCGTTGAACGCTCAGAACTTTCGAAAATTGCAACAGATAGAAATAATGTGAAAACGTGTGTACTGTTGTATCACAACTAGTTTCGCAATTACTTTTATGCTTATTTTTATTTCTAATATTAATTATTATTATTATTATTATTATTATTATTATTATTATTATTATTATTATTATTATTATTTTTTATTATTATTATTTTTATTATTATTATATTTCAAAATTATTTTTCATCTTGGCGTAAATGTGTAGAAACAAATACATTCTTTTCGTTATTATCCATCTCCTTTTTTCGTAAGATTCATTGCCTTTCTATTTATGAACAAATTTGTCCCTTGAATACCCGCCAAGTTATAATGAAAATTATATCCACCTAATTAACAAACGTTGTAGGTCAGCTTAGGAGACTGTAATTATTGGCGTTAACTGTATACGCAGTGACCCATCTCAGCAAATTTGAACAGAAGCTGTTTCCATTAGAAGGGCAATACAGTTTGCAGAAGCTGTAACAAAACCAATGCCTGATTCATGGATCCCGTTGGAACAGATGGGCCCCAGAGTAGTCGGATAGCGTGCTAGGAAATCATTTTTTCTTGCTTATCAACTCCTCTAACTGTGCCTCTAGAAACATGTCAGCGCTCCGTAGTTCAAAGACGAAAAACCGACATGGAGGGGACGGATGCGGTGGGAGCTTTAAAAACGGAGGAGGCGGTGTTAATAATAATGCTGAATGATTATCGGCGCATCAACTGTTATGGATATTAGTATCATTAGTGCAGTGAAAATTTTATCTCAGGGAGTGGAGTGCCCTCCCCCGCTGGATGCTGAGATCTGGTACCAACCTTCCCGACGGTTTGCAGGGGATTTCCACTATCGAGGCAGTCACTCCCACCGAGGCACCTACCAGTCGAGGCTAGTTGTAAGCTCCCCACTGTTCTCCCGAAATCCGTGGTAGTACAGTGCAAGTGCGTGTGTGTGTGTGTGTTATGAGGAGATTCAAGGAAGGATCGGACGCACCGCGGGAAGCAGCCGGCAGCTAGAATTCTCCTCCGGGCAACGGCGAACTGCGACTTATTATTATATAGGGAGATTATATAGATAAACTGCGATTATATAGGGAGAATTAAAAATCGGCCTACGTCGAGATCCATCATTTCTTCGTCCGACAGTGGTGGCGTGAGGTAGCCAGACTTCTACTGTGCGACCCCGTCAGATCTCTAGCGATAAAACTGTTACTTCGCCGTTCGCCACTCCAATAAGCGGAGGGGCGGGGAGCCACGCGTCGCATCGCGTTAATTTTACTTTTAAACCAGTGAAGTGAGCCATACAAGTGCTTATGATCAACAGTTCATCGAAAAAGTTCCGGTGAAGTGCGACTCAGTGCTAATCAGTGTTGTGAACGGCATGCAGCTACGACTCTTAACAACAGTGAGAACTATCTAGCAACAATGGATAATTCCACCCCAGATAATTCAAATCAATTCACTGAACACGAGATGGAGGTGACGATGGAGAACATCACCAACCAAATTAACGCACCCGGCGCTGATGGCCAGGAACCGATTCAACTCAGCCAACCTTCAACCGTTCAGATACCAGAAAAAGACTCCGCAGCTTCTAGAACAAGGTCAGTGACAATGATATAGCGCGTGAACCCAAAGAATTTAGTAGCAATCACAATAGTTACAGTGATACAAATACAAAATCTGACTCTACTAATTAATGTGCCGGCCAAAAATAGGTTCAGACCTCTATGTGAAGCTGATAAGCAAACAACTGAAAATAGATTCACTCATATTAACGAACTCCCTAGTGGACAAAGTGAAACCCCCAGTAAAATACCGGCAATCACAGTAGCAGACATTATGAATTATAATGCATTCATCAAACAACGTAAATGTAAAGACACCACAAATTTCTTTGCAGGTCAACCAAAAATAAAATTAAAATAAGTGCAAAAAATTAAACTACACTACAACATAATTCGAACTCGACTCGGACCACATTGCGGCGTTGATAACCACACAATAAATAACATCACCGCACGCTGGAATACCAAATATAAATGCGGTAAACGTTGACTGGAAAAAATGTCACTCGGTAATTAGCTCAACAATACCTAAATTCAAAATTCTCTTCAACCCACGATAAATAGAGCAATCAATCAACTAACTAACCACCATAACACATACCACAATTAAAAAGACGTAATTAAACCGAAAAGTAGACACAACGATAAACAATATAAACTTCTCCCAGAAATAGTGAAACCAAAACAAATAAAAAAAACCTGCTGACTATGGTCGCAACTAAAAACACCTGGGCTAAAACTAGAAATTATCATACTAATAACCATTGTACGTAAATCAACCAAAAACTCTAACAATCAGCAATTTGAAACATTACTTCAATCACTGAACACTAACAACAAACCCATATGGCAAATCACTAACCCACCCAAGACACCCTCCACAGGAAAAGTGTATAGGCCCGTTGAGAAAGCCGACGAGTTACAAATTACATTGCATCCACATTGACTCTAAATAATACTAAACCGCACCCTACACATATCACAAACACCAAACATCCACATCATAAAATACACTACACATCACCTAAAGAAGTAAATAAAATCATCAAATTAATACTAGTCAAGAAAGCCCCTCAGCATGATAAAATTAATAATTTTATATTAAAAATCCTTACCCCAACTGCCATTGCAACCAATATATTCAACGCATGCCTGAGACAAGGTTTCTTTCCGCAAGTATGGAAACATGCAATTATTCTTCCGGTGCAAAAACTAAACAAGAATGCATCTCTCACCTGACCTTTAGATCAGAGTTGCTGAAGAAGCAGTAGCAATGTTGGCTATGATAATGATGATGATGATGATATCAGTGAATAAGACACACGGAAAGTATATGCAGTGAAAAATATTCCTGATTTACAATTTGCAAGGTGACATTGCATGTGCACACGTGCCTGTGCACACAATACCTCTGTATCTACGCGATAAGTCTTCATCGTAGATCCCGTCGACCGCGAGAAGTCTTCAGGGCAGATACGACAGACAGAAGCGAGTGCTCATTAAAACTTGTTATTCTATACCATTGTCCCAACTTCACGTATTGCCACCACAAGCCTGACGGAGGTTTCTGCTATTTTACCACAATCCGACAAGCTCTTGTCTACCGTGTTACTAGGGATATGAAATTCGTGGTATTGACTTCCCGCAAATTAGCAGAGTTGAGAACTACCTCCACCGCAGGACAATAATCTAAGTTCTCCACCGCAACGCATTTTCATGGATCATCCCTTTACGAGGAAGTCCACCACAGCGATAGCAGCGTCGGTGCTGGGCGTAACGTGAGACGACCAGAACGACCTGCCCGCGGATTAATAAAGCTAGAGGGGGAAGCTACGGGGGTGACAAAGACGAGGCGAGCACAAAGCATGAAATTGATAACACCACGTGGATACACTTGCGCCGGTGCGGAGTTCACGTTACGATATGCCGCCTTCTCTTCATCCGGCAATATGAGAGACTCTGGCGGGTGGAGAGAAAAGGGAAATAAATCACAGTGAAGGAAAATTAGAGTTCATTACTCAGTTACTTAAAACAATAGATTAATTATAATTTATAAAGGCAACTAAAATCATCCTTGCCCTGGGGAGATTATTATTATTATTATTATTATTATTATTATTATTATTATTATTATTATTATTATTATTATTATTATTAGCAATATAATAGTTAATATAATATAGTATTTCAGTTGTGAGCGGTCGTTCTTGGCGAACGGACGTGTATTACGTGTCTCGGGGTTTGCGATGTGTTATTAATCGTACAACCATTGCCTCTGCCCAAAAATGACGGTTTGCAACCACTGCGAAGGAGATATTAGTGGAAGTAAAATTGTTTGACCAGGTTGCAGAGAAAATTACCATTTCTCGTGCAGCGAAGCTAAACCCACGGACCTAGTGAAGTCCGAAAGTTCTCGTGCTGGGTGCAGGGTGACGAGCCTCCTGCGGCAACCGCAAAAGTGCGTAAACAAAGTCCGACAAGTATTCACGAAGTTGGACAGAATGTTAGAGTCCTACTAGAAAAAAAGTTCCCCTCAATGAACTTAATGAACGAGAATTTTGAGGAAACGAATAGTATCCTGCACGAATCTATGTTAAAAGACAAGAACATTGACAATTTCAGTTATGAGACCAATGTTTAAGAAAGTTGACGGACATGGTATGGGTAATTGTAGGCTGCCACTACGAGTAACAGAAAAAAAATGTTTGGAAAATGTACAGTGGAGTAACAAAATAATTATGTAATAATATATTTAATGATAATCAATGTGGATTTGAAAATGATAAAGATTCAGAAAAGCTAGTACAAGTGGTAGATTATATTAGCAACCAATTGAATAGAGTACATTTAGTAACTGCTTGACACATTTGCCTTCCTGTTAATTGCATCAGAAAATGAAAATTATGCGATAAAAGGCCATCTCTTCTTTTTATGTTCACATTTTGGATGATTGATAGAGTCCTTTCTGTTTAAGAAAAAGTTAATTTGGTGAGAGCAAAAGTATATTGAGTCAAATGTTGGCTTCAAAACTGCAGGAAGAAATCATAAATTTACAGGGAATATCAGAAACAATTTGGTCGTGACCGCTATCTGGAATACAAACGCGAGTAGTGTGCGATTGAGAGTGAAGTAATATGAAATAAAATACATCCCTTCAGCTATTAAAAGTACATAAAAATGTTATTACAATTGAAAATTCGTTTATTACAACGTTATGTACGTCAGATAGGCAAATCCCTGCCGCACGATTCCAAGTCGGAAGGTGCATCGCGAGTGTATGAGGAAAGTCACTAGGTGCCGTTTTCGTCCCGCAGCAATTAATTAACTGCGTAACTTGTTTGATAAATTGAAAATAATGAACACACACACGGTGATTCTCACTTAAAATACCAAAAAATTATTGAGAGCGAGCTGTGTGTGAAATATTTGACCCGACGTAATGCCGCGTATTGGCAAAGCGAGATGGGGGCGGGGGCGGCGTGGGACGTGGCCGGCTCTTCGCGAAAAACAACAGCGCCGCGGGTGGGGAGGGGCGGGGAGCGGGAGGGTCGGGGCGGGGCGGGGCGTGGCGTGGAGGCGTGGCGAAGCGCCGCCCTGCACGAGATCCTAATTATTTCGCGCGGCAGGGGCTTCGGCGCGGCGCGCAGGGCGTGCGGGGGCGTGGCCGCCGCCGTCTTTCTGTCTGCTTCTTGTTTCTTCTATTTTATTTATCGCGGGCGGAGCACCGCAGCCGCGTGTCGCCTCCGCCTCGTCTATTAATAATGAAGGGCTGCAGGCGGGCGCGTCGAACTGCGCCCCGACGCCGACGCGGCCTCCGCTGCTTCACGTCCGCCCCGCCCCTCCCGCCCCCGCCCCGCCCACTCGCCAGGGCCGCGCGGTTTCCGCGCAGGACGCACACGGAGAGGCGACGGAGAAGCCGCCCGCGGCCCCTGGCGCGCGCCGTTTTCCGAGGCCAGAGCACCCGGCGCAGGCTCTCAGGAAAGCACCGAGGACGTAGTCCACTGGAAATACCGGGCACCACGAGCGGCGTTGGAAATTAGTTTTTCCAGGAGGAAACAGCATGGCTGTGCGCAGGGCAGTACTGAACCGAGGAATGTTGAGACATCGCCAGCAATGAGTAAACATCAGAATCGCTTGTCGAACACAATGCTTGTTCTTTGCCGTTGCTATTCTGAGTTGTAGTTTCCTAACTGCAGAAAAAATGATTTTTTTACATTATGAGGAGTAATTTTTACGTTTTATCTTTTTTATCCTTGAAATCCTTTATCGTATGAATAGAATTCCGGATTATCTGAGTCTTTTCGTGTCTGATGTTTTCGTGTCCCGAATGACCTTCCATAAGGTTGATTATAAAAGCACAGAACGTTATTTGTAATGTTGTAATTATAATAATTTTTACATCAACGAATATATTAAAAAATCTCGGAAGTAAACACTTACATAAAATACTATGACAAGGGAAATTTATATCGAAGGATCAACTTTTTCATGTGAGGTTTCCGCTTTATTTTCCAGTGTAATATGCGAGACAAGAACCGTATGTTCAGATGTATTTTCAGATTTGAGGCGTTGCCCTTATATCTTAATTTATTAAAACAACCTACGTCTTTCTAAGTCTTTCTCACTTTACTTAGAGATCATGACATGTCGTTAATATTTCGAACATTTTGAAGACTCTCAAGTTACTTTGGATGCCTTGGTGTACTATCCTCGGCTGTCTTCTACGAGGCGCTGGGAATACTTGGCTTGGCATGGTCTAACCTATTATGTGATTTGGATAGTCAAAAGTATTTTTGTGATGAGGATTTACATAATCTTATGCAACCTGTGCGTCTACCTTTGTCTGCATATCATTAATGTTGTAATATTCGCCACCAGAAAGTAGTGTATGAATAGATACAAATGTTTGCAGGGTCTTCTTCAGGATTATCACAATGTCCATGCTAAGTTTAGTAAAGGTTAATCCAACACAAATGCGAAAAATAATTTAAACAAAATTTTGGTAGATGCACCACGATCATTATGTTTCGCCTGTCGCTAATAGCATGTGGTTTCCAATATATTCCGCCAGAGGCCAGTAGAGGTGCACCGAAACTAGTGCCCAATTGATGCGCTAGACCCTAAAACATTAGGACAGTATGCAGGTAACGTACATGAAGCTGTGTACTCTTTAATTAGCGACCGCGGTTCAAAAGAAATGTGAATTGCAAAGGGAATGCAATTCTGTCCATGGATTCCGCAAATTCTAGGAATGTGATTGGTCAACAGGGCGTGAATTCCAAATTGGAATCCACGTGTGTGGAATGAATGTCATTCCTCGATTAATTATGCACAAGAAATATTATTATTTATTACTATACTATGTATTAGTCGTACATAAAACAAAATATATGTTCGCAAATAGTTGCCTGATGACGAAACAAACTATTGTTTTTAGAATACTAAATGCGACACACAACCCAGAACAAGCATCCGGCTTGTTTGGCACGAATTGATAAGACAATATTCGCTCTCAATTTTCGCGCTTCGCAATAAAACTCTTTGCAGAGGAAAATCAGCAACAGATTTAGGCTATATACCTCATCGTACTCTTCGTGAAGGAATCAACTTACTACTGCAAGATCGTGGAGAACGAATATTTGAATAACTATATTCCACACTCCTCTAGAAAACGTTCACAGATAGTGAAGCTATATTTATGTCCAGTAGCAAAACAAAGCTCCATCTTCGTATTTGGTCAGGGAAACTGGACGAAAAACCTGATCGAGATGGCGGTCCCTGCCCCAGAAGCTAAGGTGCAATATTTCATACAGGCATTTCTTTTTAGTATTATACAGCCCAAATGGTAATTGATACATTAAAAATCATTGTTAAAGTCAATATTCACTCCAGTACACTTCACAACCTAATGGTACTACAACAGGACATACATTCTCGCATTATTTCTAACTTTTGCAATGCGGAAGAGTTCGCCGAAAATATGACCTGCGCCATTCTTTCAAGCGTCCCTGTAGCTGGGGTTTTGAGAAAATATTATATTAAATAATAAATAAATTCTATTAATTTTAGGCAGAATTTACGCAAAAACTACTCGTTTTTAAAAATTCTACATGACTTTTTTAAAGGTATGATTTTGGAAAAAGATTTCTCACAATAGTACGCTCGCTCTCGCTCGCTCTTTGAAATTATTTGGTCTATATTATAAGTTCGGGCATAAGTCAGCCGTTCATGAAAGTATACCACAGTTGTCGCCAGTCAGACAAGTCAAGAAACCAAAGGGGGACGGACCTATCTCACTCACCGTTGTTGGCCGATACTTTACTTAATCTAGTCTAAAATTGGACTTCATTAATTTTTACATTTGGCGAAGAAGGAAAAAATCTCAGAATATTTATAAGAATTTTAAAAAAAGGAGGAAAGAATGGAAATGAAATCTGTTTTTAATTCAGGTTGGTATCTGTTTTTTTTTTCAAGTCTATAGTGAGTAAATGTCGTTATGAAGGGTAGGTTAATGTAAGTTCTTTGATATGAATGCTTTTAGGGTGCTATGTCATTTATGTTTAGAACGTGATGAAGTTGTTTGTTACTGGTGAATCAAGGGTATTTTGTTATTTAAGTATATTTTTTAAATATTTGCAACTTGTTGACATTGTTTTTGGCGACATTGGTCCAGATCGGGAATGGTAGTGTCGATATAGTAGGTGGGATATAGTAGTGTTGGACAAATACGTGATGTATATAGGGTCAGTGCGTTTGACACTGAGAGATGGGTGTGTATGTTTAATATAGATTGCTTTTGCTTTGTTTTTTATTTCAATACGTTGTGTCCAGTTGTATCTAAACTTAATCCTAGATATTGTATTGGCTTTTTGTTCGGGGTGCAAGATTTAGATTTTGATTTATTTAGTAAAACACACTAAAAACTGTATGTGACGTATGGGGGAAAAGATGCATCTTTTAGCATTATTATTTATGAGTACAGGGGATGGGTACTGCTAATTTTGAGGGATTGAATTTTACAAATATTTGCCCGATTTGTCATTAGGTTTAGATGCTCTTTGAATTGCAATTAATGACTTTATAAAGGAGTGTTACGGATATATAATGCAGTATCATCACGGAATTGGGCGCTATTTGTTTGGTGGAAAGTATGAATGTCTGCAGTGTGTAGGTTAAACAGAGTTGGGGATCGCGGTAACTTTCACACGACCGGCAATTTGTTTCGGGTTACAACAATGACCACCTACTGTTACAGAGAAAGGTCTATTAGATATGGAATTCTTATGACTTTTATTAAACAGTTCGACGTTCCAATTTGCACTAATTTGAAGAAGAGGCCTGGGTGCCATATTCTATCAAATCTTTATGACATGTTTAGAAAACAGTGGTATTGTTATATCCCTTTCGGTAGGCAGAGTGGATATGTTCTGTTGGCCTCATAACTTGATGTGTAGTTGAGTGATGTGATATGAAACTGAATTGATGAGGTGGAATTGAGTTCATTTATTTACGTGTTTATTTAGTCCGACAATAATATATTGTTCCAAATTTTGACATGAGGGGTACGGAATAGGTCTGTAAGTATCCGTTTGTGATTGAGTTTTTAATATACTTAAAAAAGAATCATATCTTATCATCCAATACAAGATATACACTTTCAAAGATGGAATGTAACCTGTAGAATTTCTTTCAGTTTTGATGTATTTAAAACATGGAATGTTCATGTGCCCAAATAACTACACCACGTGAGTTGAATGGAAAGAATTTCATGTCGATCCTAAGTCCCGTTTTATAGCTTACTTTCACGAACAATTCCGGGGTTTTAGCGAGTGTGCGCGTGCGTGCGTTTGCTGCATCTATTTGTGTATTTACTATTTGCACAAATTCCAATAGGAGCTACCTTGGCAAATTAAAGTTTATTTCTCATTTCTTTTATTTCAAGCAATGAAATTAATAACGACAGCGAATTTATGTGCCATTCAGGTTCATATTTATTAACAATGGGCATAATAATCCACTTCGAAGTGATAAATATTTAGAGTAATGTCTGGAAAAGAGTTTATAATTTATATTTAACTTTAGAAATTCTACACAAATGTGTTGTTACATTATGAAGTTCTTTCAACCAGAGGCGATATTTATCTTTCATTATATCAAATTGTATTTTTTCAATGCATACACAATAGAGAACGCCTTTTTTTCTATTTACATGCACTTCCTGATTTACCCGATTTTCTCCTATTATGTACTAATCTATAATTTTATAACTAATATTATTAATACTAATTAAATAACTAAATATTTTCTTTTATATTAATTGTTTAATTTTCCTTTTTGTAGGTATGCCAACCTGTACATCAGGGGAAAATTGCTTTGAAGATTTGGATGCAATGAGTAATGTATAATAAGTTAATATTTATTTAACAGCAACTGAGTTCAACTCGGTGGCAGTAGTTTAGAAAATACTTGAATGTACCAATTAACCCCAATCGTTACGTACAATTACGTTCCTGCAATTGAGCTGACATCGTCAGTATTCCTAGGAACGTGTTGTGTTGGCATTGGGACGAAATGCCAACACTCGTTTACACTTACGCTATCTAGAAAGCAGCGGAAGTGCTCAGTGGGATTAGGCGGGTATGTCATTTTGAGCACAACTCCCGTTAGAGGAAGGTTGCGTTTCCGTGCATATTAAGACGTGGCGACTGAGCCGCCCTTCCCTCCAACATCCCAACCCAGAGTCTCGTGAAGAGAGCAATGCCGGAGCGCAACCCGAGGCAAAGCGCTTGAATTGGGGCGTGCGTCTCCGGTGCTCCGCAATCTGAGGCTGCTCCTGTTCGGCTCCATCGCCCGCCAGGGCCTGGAACCCTGCCCTCGAGACGCGGCGGGACGGGACGGGACGGGACGGGACAAAAGAGAGGAGAGGAGACTGTAGGAGGGGAAAGGGAGC
The DNA here is from genome assembly GCA_017312745.1 of Gryllus bimaculatus. NCBI lineage: Eukaryota > Metazoa > Arthropoda > Insecta > Orthoptera > Gryllidae > Gryllus > Gryllus bimaculatus. The sequence continues at coordinate 3,001,611 of BOPP01000103.1, forward strand.
AGAGGGAAGAGAGGAAAAAGCGAGGAGGGAAGGGAAAGGAATGAAGGGAGGAAAGAGAATTCACACATTTTGAAACATTAGCAAAACAACGTGATGGAATGTCGCGCAAATTAAAATTACATTTGAAAGACACGATTACTTTATAATTGCAACTTCATAGAAAAAGGAGGGATCAGGGAGAAAGTAATAAATAACATATGTGTGCTAAACAAGTCCTCCATTCATACCGAATAAACATCTAGAGACAGCGAGAGACAACTCAGTCAATCGAAGGCGAACGAAAGAGAAATGGAAGGATCATGAAACGATGAACTCAGCTTTCCTTAAGAAGGAAACAAAAACAGGCGTGGAGGTAGAAGTTGAAGCGGTGTGGACTGTAGGATGGATGGAGAGCAGAATTGAAGCGGAAGGATTCAGGGAATGGAGGAGCTGGAGCAGAGGGATAGAGGAGGCGAAACAGTCGTGAGGAGGACGGGATGGTTGGAGGTGAGAGTGCAGCAATGAGAAAAAGGGATGGAGAGGAGTGAGGGTGGGCGGAGGCTAATTCACAAAGGAATGAAGTGACAGAGGGCGCTCCATCGCAGGTTAATGACCAGACGCGCCCGCGGGCGCCGTGTGCGCCGGGCAAACGAGCCCGGGAGCGGAGGCGGCTGGACCTGCAATCGCCAACTGCCCACAATTCCGCTGCGGCGCAGGAGTGTCAAGCTGGAGCAGCCAGGTCAGCACATCTGAATGAAACGTGTCAAATGATTAATTGTTAATTAATTGCCACACTTTGGAATTAATTGCCATGTATTTTGGTGATATAAAAGGATGTGAGCTGGTTTGAGGCGTCACATCCGTTTTTGACACGAAAATACGTGACAATTAATTTCAAATTGTAGCATGTAATTAGCAATATATCGTTTGAGGATTTTCATCGATCTATGCAACTTAGATGTGTGCTAGCTCGACGCGTCAAGCCAGATCACACCCGTTTTGCCTCAAAAATGCATTGCAATTAGCAATTAATTAGCAATAAATCATTTGAGGATTTCCATGGATCTACGACCCGAATGCAACTTAGGTGTACGCTATCGGGACGCGTCAAGCCAGCTCACACTCGTTTTTGCCACGAAAATGCCTGGCAATTAATTCCAAATTGTGGTAATTAATTATCAATTAATTAGCAATAAATAATTTGACACGTTTCATTCTGGTGTGCTGACATGACTCTTCCAGCTTGTCCGTCTATTTCAGTTTCCACACAGCATGATTTTTGCCAATAATACCACGGATTATACAAAGTTATATCACCGAACACACTAATATAATGATGATCCTAAATTTAGTAAAGACAGTATATAAGAAAGATACTACGAAAGATACTATAATTTAGAAAGATACTACGATACCAGTACGTTGACGAGTTCCCTCCGTCGCATTTTTTACTATAAAATTGACCCCTACATTATCGAAGCAACAACTCATACACTTTATTCGTCACTTAAATGTTCATTTTCTCTTCGGTGCATGTTCCTTTCTCCTTCTCTTCTCTTCTCTTTTTTCTATTTCTTCTTGTCCCACTTTCTTATTTTCCTATTATATTATCTCTTTTATTTGTGGACCTCTAGGGACGAAGGATACAATGTGTATTCTGTAATCGATGAGGTAGAAAGAGTCCGGAAAGGCATAGGTGTAGACGTCCGTGTTTACTACCTAATAGCAACGCTTATAAGATAAAATAATGTAATGGAAGAATCAGCATGCGTAACTGTCGTAAAAGAAACACGCGTTAATTCCCGAATTTATGTGATGACCCATATGCTAAAACATGTTGGCCTCTCAATTTATAAATTTATGTGGTTACTCTTTAATGCGCTTATAACAAACATGCGTTGGGCACCTTTTTATGTATTGCACTAAACGAGATGGTGAAATGGGACAAGCACCTTACACCTACAGAGATGTGTAAGCGGGTTGATTGGCTTATTGCTTGAGGCAATTGGTTTGACTCGCAAAATGGCGACCGATTTCAGTTAGATTGGATGGTTTGGAGTCGCGGTATGATGTTAATTCTGTGTTAGCAATCGAACATATTACTCACAATCGCATGGCGAAAATGAGTGATGCGTGTTTATTTATTTTTAAATTAATTAAAATGTTATTTGAATACTTAGATGTGAATACATCCATCATACAGGTCCTACATTGAATATTTCAGACTGTTTATGACCGACTGGCGTCGTAAATTAATGAAAGACCATTATTGCAGAAGCTTATGCAAATAAATTCGGCTCATTGCCTTGCGATGGTCCGGACACTTCGACGGTTGCGTAAGGTGGGTGTCCTCGTCCTAAATAGGAGTCGCGTTGCGGGCGGACTCTGAAGTCATTGTGAAGGGCGCGCTCGTAGTGCGGAAATGCCGGATTTCCTCGTCCAGTTACTCAGCGAAGGCCAGACACGAACATCGGATATGATGATGATGGCGAAGCCCGATGACGTGATTTCTGGCTAACACGACTTCTCGGGTGTCTCTTGAGGCTTTCAGCCGTCCGTCACCGCAGCATATGTGCTACCAGTGTCGCTGAATGCGAACCGCCCCTGACCGTAATTGTTGTGCAAGACACAAGCACAGCGGATTCGCTCACTTTACCTCCGAAACATTGTAGGGCAAAGCAAGCCGTGTTCACAACGGCCAAACAATCCACTTAGTCGGCAGATCAGGGAGTGAGTCTGTGAGAGTCAGTGCGTGAGGGAATACAATGCGCGGACTCGCACCATCCTTCCACAAACTCCTTTCTCGCACCTCCTCGACCACGTGATCACAGGACGAATTTACATTAGTTATTTAAACTGCCTTCTCTAGGTCTAAATTCTTTAAGTCTCGCAACTTTATTCAACAGCTGCATCTCTCTTTCTCTTTCTCTTTCTCTTTCTCTTTCTCTTTCTCTCTTTCTCTTTCTCTTTCTCTTTCT
>BOPP01000103.1:3008145-3032611 GCA_017312745.1 Gryllus bimaculatus
CTGCCGTCCAACAACCGCCCAACCGCCCGCCAGCCTCCTACCAGCCGCCGACAAGCCTCTGGAAAGAAAGCAAAGACGCATCTAGGCTTCAAACTGAAGTTGATGCTGAGGATGAATTGGGGAAACAGTGCCACCTTGGGAATGGTTGTCTGTCCCTAGTCTCTCATGAAGTCGCGGAGAACCACGTGTTCTGCTGATCACAGATCAGAGGACCCCGCAAAGTGTGATATTGTCTAGTGTATGGTCAAATATGCATCCCATTGAGATGCAAAGGGTAACCGGTTGTCGGCTGGAAAACGCCCTATGAAAAAGAAATAATTAACAAAATTATGAAATTAGACACTATTAGGTGTGAAATGTGGAGTTTTAAGCACTTACAATAGGCTACCACAATTTTCGTTCCACTATGCAGTGGACATAAGAAAAAAACATAAGAAAACGCGGAATAATCCTTTTCCTTTCTAGGGACGTATTGTGTAAGCTTCGCCTTTCCAACACAACACTTTTGCCCGACCTGTGCTTTTCATTGCCTGGCTAGTAGACGACGCACCGCGACCATTAGCCTCAACCTGTCAGACTGCAGTTGCACTGGGAATTGGTGCGGTTGCCTAAGAAGCGCGTGCCGACGAGCGTAAAACTTCTTTATAGTGGCTTGCGAGCTGCTTATGTTCGATGTGATGGATGTGATTTCGGTGCGTAATCAATTGCGTATTCGATCATCAAATATTCGCCTTTCGGGAAATCCGGGAAAGTATTGGCGTTTCGGTAAAACAAAATTTAAAGAATGGTAATCCTTCAAAATTACGTTTATCGGCAGGTTTAAGCAAACAAATTTAAATCGGCATCAACTGCACTTTAAGGCCCTAAAATGTGCTATTATTTTCCACAACCTCCTAAAGGAACTAAATATGTATTTGTCCTAAAATCCGAGGTCTAGTGGTGGGTAGGCATCACAGAGCTCAAGAAAACGTACAGAAATCGTAAAGATTTCACCTCTCTCACATTCGTCACAAACCTCCCCAAATCCTCTCGTGTTCGAACGTATTACAAAAAATTATATTAATTTTTTATGTTAAGTAAATAAGAAAATAGTTTGGAAGTCCGCCGAACACGTAACATATGTGATCCCTGCGCGTCGTTCAATCGCAACCCGCAGCGCAGCACAGTACAGTGCAGCACAGCGCAGTACTGCGAAGTTCAGGACAGCACGGTAGTGCACACAACAGCACAACGCAGCACAGTACAGCGCAGTACAGTGCAGCACAGCACAGCACAGTAAGCGCAGAACAGCACAGTACAGCTCACAACAGAACTGCAGAGCGCCCCGTAACGCAATACAGCACAGCACAAACAGCGGAGAGCAGCGGACCACACAATGCAGTGCAGTACCGTACCACAGCACCGGGCAGCGCAGAAGAGCGCAGCACAGCGCAGCAAAGCGTGGCCCCGAAGCGACCCACGGAGGCGGCATGGGTGCAGGGCTGGTCACCTCCTTCCACTGTTTGACTTTGTGCGTCAACAACAGGCGAACATTGCGGCAAAATTCTCGGCAAACTGGGGCTTATTCGGAAGCGCAAAGTACATACAGGATCGGCCGAAGCCGGCGCCCGCGCCGGCGCCGGCGCCGGTGCCGGCGGAGGAGGAGAAGGAGAAGAAGGAGGAGGAGGAGAGAGGAAGAAGGATGCGCCGGGGAAGGGCGAGTGGCACGCGGAGGGGAGGGGAAGGCGCTCGGCCAAGGGATGAAGGCAGATAAAACGACGCCTTGGGAGATGAGCTCTTGTTGACAGGTCTGCTGATGGCGATGATACAACTACAGGTGAAGGAAATTAGGTTCACAATCTCGGTGAAAGAGACATCGTAATCCAAAACGTCCAAACTCGTTTCCTTCTATTTATAACAAGACGCTTTCAAGTGTAGTGACGGTTGTGAAAATAATTGTATGGCAAATATGTGAATCGATGTCACTAAGTACTAGTATCTGTTCCGGTTCGTAATATTCATCTTTTAAGAGGACTAGTTGGAGTGGGTTGCAATGGTTCTTGGTCAGGCCACTCCCGGTCGCTAAAGGGTGTGTTTCCGATCCCAATTTTTGAGAATGAAACGACTTATGTGAAGGGTTGTGATTCATGCTTGTTTGTTCCTTTTTGCTCTTCGTATTTCTCAATTTTTTGCATAGATTAAATAATTTTCTGACATTATTTACTCTATATGAGGCAATCAATTAGCTCCATTTCATGTGATAGCATTGCATATTCCCTCCTTACTTAATTTCTATAAACTTTTGAAAATGTCACAACATTGCTGACTGCAGCCCTGCTAAGTTCGTGAAGTATTTTTTCTCATTTACATTAGAACGAAATAAAATACGTCAAATTTATATAGATCAATGAGGGCCCAAAAACACTTGTACGTAAGCACTTAGTACTTCTTTAGACATCGTGTGTATACTATAATTGAATAATCTAATTTCATATCAATTGTTATGGCATTCATTTAGAAGTAAGTTAAATCTATTGAATAGGACAACAAAGAGCCCTCTGGACAAAGGCCCTTTCCCTTGCATTGCTCATTGTCCATTTTTATAAAATTATTCTTTCGTACTTAAATATGCAATTAAAAGAAAGCATTGAATTATTTTTCAAGAAAACCCGCATCCTTTTGTGCTAATCAGAAGAGAAAAGAAAGAATTTAAACGTCGAACAATACTTTGACTTTTCTGAATGCCTGAAACACGACACGAATCGATTCACTTTTTTAGTGTAAACTCATAACCCTTCTCAAACAATGTTACCACATTGTTAACTTATTTGTTCAATGAAATCAGCGTCTGGTATTACAAAAAAATGAAAACAAATTGTAAAATTTTTCTTTCACAAAGATGACTTCAATGTGAGCGCTGAGTGGCATATTGTCGCTTCGCAACGTCTTATGGAAAGAGTCATTGCGACTGAGTGAAGGAGAACGGCTAAAAGTGTATCAATAAGAGGTAGCCTGCAACCCTGCCAGTTCATTTACGTAGGAACGTATTTTAGTGGGCTGATGAGAATCACGAAGAACATCATTGACGTATTTTTAGCAACGCTGAACACAAAATTGAAAGAGAATTGTTAGAGAGAACTGAACAGTGATATCAAGTAAAAAACCTGCATAAGGCACACTATTTCTGTACGAAATAGTCATTAAGCAATATTCTGTATAAAGCGAAGCCAAAGGAATATCAATTAATTAACTGGATCACAGTTATTGGTATAATTATGATTTCATTCGTTTAATATCAATTTGATTCCTCTTGATACTTTTTATTTTATTTAATAGTCGATTAAGCGCTTAAGAATATATCCGGCACATTTAATGTTGTAAACGTGTAAGTATTGCGATATGAAAGAAGGACGATGGTAATCGTTTATGCTGATTGACACGTGCTTGGAGGTGATGCTGTGGCAATCCTGCAGCAAAACACTAACTAGAAATTTCTATTGTATTTAATTTCTCAGAATTCTCTTGTACACCAATTTTAAACTTATCAGGCATACATAGAATCTTCATAACATATAATGATAGTTTTTCGAATGTTTAAATTGTCGGGCTAAGGAACAAATTTAAATAATAAAATAGGTCACAAATTAATTTTTAAAAAATTAATGAATTCAACACATGTTAAGTAAAATAGAATCTATTAATCTTTCATCTCGTAAAATATTACAGTTGTCACAATTACAACAGGAGTTACAAATGATCAACTTTAGCGATTCGAGCATTTTTCGAAAAAAATTGAAACTCGATATAATCCGGGGAAAAATTGAAATAATTAAAAAGAACTGCTGTTTAAAACTCACACAGTAAAATAAAGTACATAAAATTACATTCGATTACTATCTGAGCCATGTCAACCTACAAAATGAAGTTAATCATGATGTATCAAATATTGCAAAGTACATCATTAGGAAGTCATATTAATTTGCAACCCCGAGGCACTGGGATATGGATAATCACGAAAGCAGTAGCCAAGACGTTTTCCCTGTGCCCATTCCATGGCGTACTTGTCTCGTTACCAGTCCATTATTACTCCATGCACACCGTACTCCGCTCCACACATCAACCCTCGTTCTCCTCAATAATGAAAACTAATTCTGCCCCCTAGTTCCCGCCACACAGAGTTGCTATGTACTCGATGGAAATTGCCTACTGCAACATGACTTTATGCAGCTGCAATTTACATGACGAAAAGGGAGCTTCCGTACCATGGCGGGCACTCGATGGATAACCATCCCTGTGCTGGAGAGAATTAAAATATATATAAATGAATATAGAAGATCTCTTAGCATTCTCTTCAGCTTATGAACTCACTAAGAAATGTTTTGTAGGTGTTCATTCTCCTGGCACTTATTCTATGTATTAAGAGGGGTACAGACGGAATGCTAAAGATGGGACTGCCTAGAAAGAATAATTGTAATTTATTCTCAGCAGCAATGCAGAACCTTTTAATTAATCATTTAATAAATAAATCATAAGAATCATATGTCTGATGTCAATAAATTTTAGCAGCCTATTCACTTATTACAATTTAACAAAAGAATAAACAAATGAAAAAAAGAAACATTATCTTGAAGGGTAGTCTACGGTTATTTGCATTCCTTTTGTGAAATGTGGAGAGAAGATTGTAAGGTTTCAGATTGCTCTTGAGTTGGAAATATTAATGAAAACAAAAAAGAAATGCAATTCCAAAACTCAGAGTTTAGGTTGCAAAATAATTTGTGTAATATCATTGCATTTCAATGAAGTAATCGCAAAGAATTCCAAGGAGGTGAAGCAAACAACAGTCGAACAAGGAGTACATGTTAAACATTGATATTTGCAGTATAGAATCTCCTAAATTTATCGCAATATAAACTACTTAATTATATGTCGTCGAAGAGTAGGAAAAACTGTTAGACGCACGAGTGAGATATACCATCTGCACACGTATTCTAAGACTCCGGTCTAGACATTTTACTCTCTTTCTTTTATGGTATTAATAAGAATTGTGATTAATAATAGGAAAGAGCGTTTTGGGCAAAATTTGTTAACAGGAAACATTCATTCCCATTCAAAAGAATTTATTTGCATCTGAAAATGAGCTACAGATTTCGTTTTAGCTGTTTGTGGAGGGTAAGAGAGATCCAAAAACTTTGTTAACGTAACGTCAGTTACACACAATGCTTTTTTGAAAAGTGGCTTAATTCGTGCTGTTTAAAAACACCTGCAAATATTTTTTGCAAGAAGAGCCTTTCTATATTTGAATGAAATGGTATAAACGCAGGTGCACTAGTCTTTAATAAACAATCCAGAAATTCATTTACACCAGTCGAACATTATTTTTTTACTTCAGAGAAAACGTTCGGAAATAAACAAGATATCGATTATTTGTTGTGAATCATTTGTTGTTGTTGTTGAAGTTACTGCCTTCATAAGATGAACCGCCATTAGGAAAATGTTTTCATTGAGACTAATTATTCTTAACATATCGCTCATCTTTCATTATCCTTTAAAACAACATTCTATACAATGTTCTAGTTGGTGTGGCTGTCTACTGTATTCTGTATTGCTTTAGGTTTGTATTTAGCGTTCAAATAATCCAGATATAGTGATTTCTGCCTGTAAATGAAGTTTCTTAAAAATGATTTTAATTTTTGAAATTAGCGGTGGAAATAATAGTTAAAATATAGAATTTGTTATATAATTTCTTATAAAGAATCAGATTACAAAAATAACAAAATATTCAGAAATAAAAGTCTTCTGAGTAAATGATCTGCATTCGTTCCGTTGATTATTTTCCTGTAAGAAATATTTACTACAGAATTTGTGAATTGTAGTAGCCTACAGGAATTAATAGGCTCCAGTAGTTTTTGGATTTCATTCTTCGCATTTGTCCATTTCATTGTGAATGATGGGGGGTATCAGCCTTCACTTCTCCCCTCGGAGTCATCACAGCTGGAGATAATGATCTAGCGGTCCGTGCGTGCAAGATGACGTCCACCGGTCCTCAGTCCGATCCCCCAGCCTCAATCCCAGGGCTACCAACCGCTCCCCGGACTCCTCGCCCGCCCCCCAGAAATAAAAGTAATAAAACGACCCGCGCCCTGTTTGCGAAATTGCGTGGGGACGCTATCGGCGCCGTGAAATCACCGGCCCGCGCGGCTCGGAAGCGTGGGCGGGCGCCCGCGTGGCGCCTGCGGCCCGCAGCTCACAGTTAATACTTGGCCGATGTATGGGCCGCTCGCCGTGCGCTGCTTGATGGATAGCAGAAACGCGGACAAAGCCTTCAGTCACCCCTCCCCCCGCCCCCCGGCCCGAAGTTCGGCGTGGAAGCCCAATTAGGGTTGCGGGCGGAGGGGGAAGCCTTATAAAATAACTCGTGAACGATGAAAAATGCGCCGCTAATTCTCAAAGAGAAACACAAAGTGGACGTCTGTTCGTTACGGCCGGTGACTGCGAGTCTTCATTATTCCGTTGAGATTACAATTCGCGATTCGCCGTTGTCTGAGAGACGTAATGGTTTTGTAGCAACATTAAAGACCGTTTCACTTTCGTATTTCTCCCGAAGTGGCAGAGACGATTTCTTTGAAGAAAAGGCAAGAAGAAGGGGCAACGCCGACAACCAAGAGAGCTCATTATGTTGTTTTTTCTGAGATAGTTGTGCATATTTTGTTCAATCCCGTAATCCTGTGTTATTTTTCGTATCATAACACGTATTAATTTTTTTCTGCTTTTGTTTTCTGTTTTGCATTATTTGTTTTCAATTATATTCTCTTGTTTTCTATTCGGCAGTATTTACGTCCAATGTTATAATTAGGGACATCTGTATTTGTTGAATATGTTCCCACCCTCAAGTCAGTAATTTTTAAACAAAACTAGCGATTCGTAAATCAAGGGGCAAGGCAATGGTAGAATTCCTACTAGCGTAATAAAAAGACGTTTTCCAAAATCACATTAGAGGGATTATTTTATTGTTCATCTTTGCTGTAATCTAAAATCTGGGAGTTGCAGGATGAGTTTTTCCCTAATATTATCCCGTATCGGGGGCGGTAATGATTTTTTTTGAAATATACACGAGCTGTACGGTATTCTAACTGAATATAAAAGGATTCTGAACGCAAAGCATAACGAAATTGATTTTGGGTTGAATTAATTGGACGTTTCATTTGAGATTTGACAATTTAGAGACACAAAACGTTTGGTACCCTAACATCAGACAATTGACCATCGTTTAATTTCAATGGAGAGTACAATTTTCATTTGAAAAGGAAAACTGCACCGACAACTATTAATATGTTATTACGGAACCAATTTAAAACACCTGATATTTTAGTAGCAACTGTTTCTTTATTGCAAAGTATATTCGTATTATTTACAAATAGAACGATTTTTCCGTTTCGTATAGTAGAGGGCATATCTTTTGCGCATAGTAAAAAAAAGTAGCGCTTAAAATCGGACCCAGCGGGTATCTCGAGCAATTCCACGGGACCACTTTGGTTTGCACAAAAATGCATACTGGTCAGTCATTGACATGCACATCGATTTTCTTTTAATTCTCAACTTCAAATACTATTTTTATATTTTAATTTTTTATGATATCTAAATCCACTATCGTCACTTACTAAATTATAAGAGCGGTTGAATCATTCACGTCCAATGTACATTTTTGTATTATTATTCGTTCTCATATAGGGTTGATCGCAATTCTTAATATAATAATTATTGTACTTGTCACTTGTTCCTGCCGTCAGACATAATCTATCGGAGCTGAAGTTGACATACGGAGATTTACAGCTCAACTTTCAAAGAGTCGGTCCGGATGGCCGAGGTCGCTAAGGCAATACTGCCGCAGCCATCTCGTACCGAAGGATCGCGGAATGGTTGAATTGGGTTCGTCCTTTCACCCCCTATCATCATCATATCGTGTTATCCTCATAGTTACCATACCGTTACACGCAATGGTGGTCGCTAATGACCTAGAAGTTGATGCGACCTTGAATTAAAAAAAACAACTTAAATTAAAAAAAAAACTTTCAAAGACTCCTGCAGGGGTGGCTTAGCTCCTCCCTACGAGGCGCATCGAAGCTGCCCCGCACTACCTGGGCGATGGGAGTGCTGTGCCTCCAGGGAGGCTACTTGCGACGTGTCACACTCGCGCCTTCGCTCTTTACGCTGCCGTCAGCACTCCCAAGCAGGAGAGACATCGCTGACAGTGACACCGAGGTCGCAACTGTCATCTGATTACCACGATATTGTGACGATTACCAGCGCCATTTCCTCACAACAGTGTATGGTAGTACGTGGCAGTATGTTTCAATATTTTTCAGTTCTCATGCATGGACGCTATTTGTAACCTTTACTGTTCATTGATTTTAATTTGTTTCTTTACGGTAGGCGAAAAATAGTCTACTTTCTCGTAACAAATACGTAGTTCATTTCCAATTCGAAAAACCTATTTGACAGTAAAAAGTTTGTGATCACAAAAAACGACCTGGTGTTGGAAAGCACACAAAACACCGGAGTGCAACCATGAATCCACATGGTTGCTGCGTCTCTTTTTAAGATTAATCCCAACGTACGTTTCCATGAATTCATACTGAAAAAAACACATAATGTAAGCACCTCCTACCAAAGGGTCATTTCAAAATGCGGGCCTCTGCTTCTGCCGCCCCCTTGCCCGTCAACATTACCTTCGTAAGCCAAAAACGCACTTTCCCTACTAGTTACGAAAATAAATAGTTCATGTCCGCAGCACCTCTTTGATTGTTCAACAAGTACTTGGTGATTACATGTTTTCAAAGTGATACTCAGAAGAGACGTAAAGCCATTTCTCCGAAAAATGCCATTCTCAGAAGCCAAGCCGCTTCGGCTCTGCTCGGCAGGATAAACAAGGATTACGTTAGCCTTCAGAGGAGCAGGGCCTCTATGCGCCAGACCGCATTCTGTCCTTTCTAGCCCCATCTCTATTATTTTTCTCTTCCAGTTTTCCTCGTGATTTAAACAAATTCTGAGATGGCCCATTGTTTGCAGTTGAACATAGATGTACCTTCGCTATTCGTGTCCAATCTCTTGAGCCCTTTTGCAAATATAAACTCTCACCATATTCTCTCCACAGTAAATCGATTCTTTCTTGTAAGGTACGAAAAGGAGTGAACCCAAATCTGATACTGATTTGCCTTTGCACATAGTTATTACACGGGAATATATTCATAGCAATTCTTCCCAAACTGCTTGACGCTATGTGTATTCAACGTAGTGTAGTTAATGAAATAGAACAGGGATTTCAGAGCACAAGAAAGTGTGCACAGTTCCACTTTTCCCCAATAGTAATTACCAGTGCGCGAATTGGCATGTATTTTTTTTTTCTTTTCACTTTAGAATAATGCCTTTTAGTACAGACATTAGTTCTTTGTTACGACAAAAGGACATTTTTACATTGAATTTTTTGTATTTTTAGTCGATTTTTACTAATAAATTATTTTTTACCCTTTTTCATCCTTAAGTCATTTTTAAAGCATGTTTCGTCGATTTCACGCATTTAATGGTGCTCCAAATAATATTTACGCGAAGCAACAAATGTACCGCACAGAATTTCTGAGTATCCTATTCAATTTCGTCACTCAGCAATTATAATGTCAGCCGTTGTGAGTATGTAATCTAAGGTTTCTGTGACGCCTATCAGCGCCATTCACGGTTCGGCTGATTTTGTGATAATTAAAGACAGGTTTTCTGTTAAAAAACAGTCACAACCAAAAATGTGCAAGCTGACTTCACTTGAACGAGAGGAAGAAACCTCGATTACATCATTAACATATTCAACAGTTGTTCATGGTGTTGCTCGTCTGATGATTGTGAACTGAGTTACCATCTGAACTGGTTTTGATAACAAAATGTATGTCATTATTCTTTGCTTTTGTAGCACTTTTAAAACATATAGAGAGCATTTTTATTATTCTTTTTTTTCAATGTTTAAGTCATCAAAATTCGCACTCTAGTAATCGCACACAGATTTAGGTGTTTTGGACTACAAATAAAGAAGTAGATAAATCAGTAAAGAAAATAATGGACTAATATGTCGAGAATGGACACGGTTCCTCAGTCGACGAAAATTCTCCTCCGCTACCTGTCGTGTATGCATACTGCAGCCGTTTTCTTTTTTCAAAATTGTCGAGCTATAGTTATACCTGTATGTAGTATGTACTTGGCGCGACAGCCCTACAGGCCTACAGGGACGTACCTGCCTACCGGCCATGGGTTAAGGGGATACGTGTGGTCAGCACGCAGACATCCCCACGACGTATTCCGGTCTTCTCAACCTGAGAAGTGGATTTTCTCATCGTCACATAGCAACATATACTGGGACATTGCAAGGAAAATACACAATATAGTCTTGGCTCGACCGGGAATCAAACTCCGGGCCGCGTAGTAGAAAGCGAGCACGCTGACCAAGTTCTAGCCACGAGCGCACAGTCAAATTTAATTTTATTAATTACTAACAGTACTATTCTTAGTTTATTTTTATTTGCAATAGTGGAGAGGACTTCTTTCTTGGGAAATTTTGCAAGAGCTTCTACTCCAACCTTGTGAGTTCGCGTCATAGCCTGGCTGCCACTTCCGTTTAGGTCAAGGACCGTACGAGTGGCTGTACGATTCAAGGAGAAGATTCGTGACAGCTGCTTTTCTTGTATGACCTCGGTAGATCGTTCAAAATCGAAAGAAGCAAATTACGTGTACTCTGAAGAAAGAGTCTGGAAACTGCCACGGCCAATTTCAAAACAGTTGCCAAAGTTGCACAATCACTTGATACTATCCATTAGTCAGGCGTTATAAGCGACTGTCTATACGACTCTTTGCAGAGGTTAGTTTTTGATTAGATTTTGTTAAAGATTGGAAAACGAACCTAACACCCTCGTTTCAAGTTCAAGACTTGTAGGATTCGTGAGAAGTCCCCACCGGCGTATTCCAGCTCTGATAGGATATTATACAACGAGACACTACCCAAAGATCCTGAGTCTGGATCTGGGGAGACAGTGGAATGATGATGATAATGGTGATGATGATGCCAGTGGTGGTGATCAGGGAATGGGCAGGAAAGATCGTGCGCGGTCCGTGGCGCATCGTACAAGGGGTTGTTTGGTATTCGTCTGGAAATAATCTGCGCAGTTGGTCTATTGATTCGATTCCGGCAGGCATCACATACTGCCCGAAGTTAAACGCATCAAGTTAATGTCTGCCACCTCACCGGGTTCGGACCCGGGACCTCCCAATGCTCGGTACGCTAGAAAACCTTGGTACGCACAAGTACCACGAAATTGCTTTTACGCTGTACTTAAATCATCCACAAGTTTCTCAAATTGTCAATCTCAGAACATTGTATCAATACACCCGTGGAAATCAATTAACCCGTGTAATTCAACCCTTAAAAATTTATTTTGTCTAAAACCTGATCCTATAAATCATTAATGAATTAAGAAGAGATCATATTTTGGACACAGATGACATTATCTTCATATTGCTACTATAACTTCCTTTTCATCTGCAACTTTTAAAAAATGAATTACATTTCGTGTGTACTCTTCAGTAATGATTATTTTAGTATTCACGTAAAGTGATGTGAAGCCAGAAAACCGGGATTGGAAGAGGTAGGGGAAAAAGCGAAGGAAAAAGAAATGTGGAGCTTTATCTAACGTGTTTAAGTGACACAGAAAGATTATGTAATGAAAAGGAAGGATTATGAGTGCTGATACGTTGAGAATTCGATTGTGTCACCTCTCCGTCGGCTGCCCGACTGTTAAACCAACAGCCATCTCCAGTAGCAACTTGTGCTGACAGTAAGACTGCTCCCCCTTCACTCCAGCATCACCTCGTTTGCGTGCGGAGGGAAGATAAGCTCGTTCGCTAATCTCCGCCGCCGGGCAGCGGGCTGAAGCGGACTGAAGCGGGGAGAAGCGGGGTGAAGCGGGGTGCAGCAGGGCATGCGACCGGGCGGGGCCGCGGTGGAGGGATGTGTCTGTTGAAATCCGCAGGGCCTCACGATGTGGGCGTGGACATGCACGGAGCGGGCAGCGGGAGATGGTGCTGTGGGTGGGGAGGGGGGGGTTGGGAGGAGTGGCGGAGGGGAAGGCGGGCGAGAGTTGCACGCCTGTCGGCCGAGGTGGCAGGTTCAGCCGACGGACTCGAGCCGCCGCCGCCGCCGCCGCCGCCGCCGCCGCCCTCCCGAGGCTTCACGCGGCCCAGGCCAGCAGTCGCTCTGGGAAGAACCGATACGTGCAACTCAAAACACCCCGATTACGCCAGGCCACACGACTGTCACACTGACAGACGCGCAACTTCATAAAATGCCGAAAGGAATGCGGCGGAATGGGCAAGACGGGAACTTTTGCGATCTCTCCCCACATCTCTAAAAATGCTATAAAAAAAGTCGGCCCACCAATTTTTAATTTATGAAACAATATTAATCCGTTCCACTGAATACAAATGTTATGTATCGTATTTTCGATAAGTAAACATCATTTTGTGTTGAAAGAAAGCGTCGGTATTCGTGAATATTTATATTAAGAGACGATATCTTGACATAAAATTGACATTATTATTATTATTATTATTATTATTATTATTATTATTATTATTATTATTATTATTATTACAATTAATATTCCTTCGCTTGGCCTTTTGTAGGACGATTGTGATCCTTGCTTCAGCATCAATTTTTAGGTCTTCGGAATTGATGGGAATGGTCAGTGGGAATGGTTTCTACGTCATTGTCGAGTTTGCTAACTAATATTCTACCTCACATTAACTCTCAAACATCCTTGCCTGCGCCGAGATTTGACTTCGCTGTCTTCCGAGTGGAGATATCTACGCTCTCACATTAGCGCACTGTGGTCCAGCGATTGAATCGCATTCCATTTAAAAGACGGAATCAGAAAGTCTAGAAAAGAGTCCAAATCCACAGAGAATGTTGTTTTCTTATAAAGACAAAATTTCATATATTACTAGGAAAATGTAGACCATTAATAATGGACGATGGGCAGTGGGAAATGTATTGCATCTCGGTTTCTGGGTCGAATACACCCAACTTGATAAGGTTTTTCGTCGAATTTCCCTTCGTTCAGTGGGCAAACAATGAGATAGCTTCTTCTTTTGATTTTGAACAGAAATGTGGCTTCACTATTTCTGCACATTTGCTGGAAATTATAGGGAAACATAGTTATTCAAATAATCGATCTCCATGTTTCTGCGACAATAGGTCGGTTTCTTCACTTAAGTCACGATAAGCGATAATAGTAAAACATTATTGCTTATTTACCACTGCAAATAGTTTCTATTTCATGGGAATCAATATTTTCCAATCAATTCGCTCTTTGTGACCTGTATTTACAATACAACTACGTACATCATAATACGAAAGATGAAAAGAAAAGAAGAAAATACGCACAGGATCCACTTCTCCCGAAAGTACGTCACACACAGTTTCTAACTGTTTTGTTGGTGTTTCAAGAAATAAAATAATACATTAAATAAAAATAAAATTTTAAAAATAAAATGAAAATAAATTGAAATGAAATAAAAACATTCGGGTTGGGCGGCAGGGGCGCCAGGATTGAGACTTACCTCTCATGGCTGGCACAATTCCAGCAGAGTTCAATTTCGGATAATGCATCGAACCACCTCCTTCACTCCCCCCTCCAGTGCCCCCCTTCCCTCGCCGTGCGCCATGTTGTATGATGGACAGCCGCCATTCTTCGCGCACAAGTTAATACGTGTTTTGGAGTTACTGCATATTTCCGTATTTCGTTATGTAGTGTCCACATGAGTTTAAATATTACCTTAAACAAATACTGCATTACAAATAAGGGCAGATAACTGCGTAGTGTTTATTTTGCACGTCGATCGCTACAACTGGATTTCCAATATTAAGCGGGCTATTTGCAGTGGCCGCGGGATCATGAAGCCATCACTCGATATATAATGTGGACATCTTACTTCTTGATGGTGTTCCTAAGTCATATCTTTATTTTTAATTGTGGCGTCGATATCATCTTATTCATTAATCTACCCAACGCGCCTCTTACCCCTGACTGAGCATTGAGCGCTTTTTTCGGAGTAATCCTCAATTAATTTCATTATTTTATGTGTTGCGTCAAAAAATGACAAACAAATTTAATTAGACTAACTAAATTGTAAATTGTTTAGAATATGTTGATATTAAAATTAATTTCTTGGTATTATTATTGTTATTTTAGTCATATTTTGAATTATTGAATTAATATGTTAATTTTGTGAATTTGTATTGACTACTATGCAAATATTATAAACTTTTTAGCACGGTAATTGTGAAGATGACATGATACGGTGAGGATAGGGGTGAGAGATCGAACACAAATTCGACTGTACCCAAGGGGGGGATCGAACCCGCGACCCTACAGTCCGAGATGACTACGGCTCTAGTGATCTCGGCCATCCGAACAAGCAAGAGCAATAGTTTTGTGTATTTGAAGTAACTATCTAGAAACGCTACCACCGAAAATATTCTCTATGTATAAATGTTCTATTCTGTACATAGCCCTGAGTTCGAGGCCAGGTACCTGTAGCGCGAATATTCTGAAACAGGAGGATTACGTGCGAGTGCGCTGCGCTAGTGGAAGAGGAGCGTGCGGTGGTAATCAGCCGGTTCGCGGACGGGAAGTCGGATCAGCTCGCTCGCTTGCACCCACGGAGTCAACACGTGAGGCAAAGTGGCTGTGCGTCGACCCCCGACCCCACCGCGCCCTGCCTCCACTCACGCAGCACCGTGGCGGGGACGCGCCAAACGGGATTACTTCCGGATTGTTCATTTCTCATTACAGTTGGCACATTGCAGAAAATTGCTAAGATTGGACACGATCTACACATAAATTGCTATTTCGTTTGCTTTCCCAAAATCTTAGACGTGAGTGGAAGGTTTGATTTGATTTGACTTGATTACGTCGTAAAACTAGTGGTGTGAAAACAACACGTACTTTCTTCCCATATTTTCACACACAATTACAGAAAATTAAGAAAGTCTGAAGAATTTTTGCAATTTTCGAAAAATTAGAGTTTTCAAAAACATGAGACCTGCACAATTTACTTAAACATCCTTCACACTATCCAACAACAAAATTTAATCAACAACGATGGAGATATTGTTTTGAAAAATTTCAGAATGTGTTCAAGGAGCGTCAATCGATTGGGGGAATATCAATTTTTGAGAAAGTCGACTGAATAGTTTAGCCGCTAGCGTTGTTCGCAGACGGACGGACGTTTTGTCATTCAATTTTCGGTATCAAGGACACAAAACAAGGATTCTGGCTTCTCCACGTGATAGAGTGAGTATTTTCTCCCCTAAATTTAGCGTCTGGATTTATCCCCATTTGCGTTAACAGGGCCCTGTAATACGTTTTTCTACCGAAAATTCGCCTTTTCACGCATTACATGACTTCCTCTCTAATCCGTAGAGAGAAAGTAAAAAGAGTACAAACTGTATATGACGTACGGGGGATAACTATCATGTGTGTAAGTTTTCGTAATTCCTAGAATCCCTACCCCACCCTCTTACAACCATTTGAAAGATGAATAAAGGGCTATGACAACCCCTCTACCCCGTTACTAGGAAAATCTTGGTTGCTCAACTGGATTATATTGATGATTGTAGAGAGCCATATTCGAGTCGGAGAGTACGTGCGGCGGGTGGCTAGTGCCTTCATGTCCTGCAACTTCGTGTGCACGGGATCATAGTTGTTACGGGGTATTTTACCCTGTGATTAATGTAATTATTTGACCGTCTTTGCCAATGAAGATGTTCCACGCTCTATCCCGTTAACTCTTTGTAGTGGAATACAAGTATCGTTTCCACCAGCCGGCTCACTTGTATATAAACAACTGAGGCATGTCCTTGAGACAGAAAGTCAAGGGCGAAAGCTAAAATCGGAAAGGCCCCCTTCTCTCTTCCCTGGACTCATCCCACCCCATATCCCCACCGTCTCCGCCGCCGCCTCCCTCACCGACTCCGCATCCACTCCGCCCCGCCGCCCCGCCGCGCCTCCGCCTCCGCCTCCGCTCCGCCCCCACTCCGCCGCCGTGCGCCTCCGCGTCGCACCCGAACAGCCGCGAAACCGCGTGATGCTTCTGCAACGTATTAACCTTCCGAGCGAGGCGCGAGTATGCCGAGTCGGCTGTTTGAGGAAACTATTCCCCACGCACTCAAGTGGCAGTTTTCGTTTCTCCATGAAATATTACGATACGCATAACCTTTAACTTTAATTAAAGACGGAAGTTGGTTGGAGTTTTGCGGCTCGTCTGTTACCACTCACAATGACGCAAAACCGACAAAAACTCTCACTCTCTCATTCTTTAAATATGAATTTATTTTTATATAAATAAATTTATTTATAAATATATACAAGGACTGTAAAAAGTATTCGTACATCAGTGCATTTTAACAATTATTGTAATTATTATGCAATAATTAACTTCTAATCAATAGATGTTTCCATCATAGTATTAACCTAGTAAGTGTACGGAAAAATTAATTCCAAAAATAGCAGAAAAACACATGTTTGATAGAACTGTTGAAACTTCCTGAAATGTGATATGCGCGGTTTTAGCTCACCTACGTCTGACCCGTGGGAAATTTCTGACGCTACATACGGTATACTGCACTGGCCTTGCATAGTGTTTGAGAGATATTCGACAGGCGTCTGTGTGTTTACGGAAATAAGAAATGGATCGTAAAGGAAAGGAAACGTCTTTGGAAGAGGGAAAAATTACCATCAGGTTGCATAATCAATGCAAACTTTACGGGAAATTTTTCAGATTTTAATCAGACCCAGGAATTCCATTCTGGGAGTCGTTGATAGGTTTAGTGTAAGGAAAACAATGAAAACTTGGGGAAACTTGGAAATTTAGGGAAGCAGGTGGTCGAGCAGTTTTACGAAAAGGGAAGAAAAATCCACGATTAACTGCGCCAAAAATAACCAGTGAACCTGGAAATGAATTGCAGATAAATGTATGAGAGAGTACTGAGCGAAATTGTTGAGGAAAAGTGGCTCTCATAGATGAGTAGCTAGAAGAAAATATTATGTGAATGACCTCAAAAGAAAAAAATGGTTAGAGGTAGCAAAAAAACGAAAATAAAATCAGGGAGTTTGAAAAATGTTATTATTTATGAGTGAGTTTGGGGGAATATTGTATTGAAATATGTATTTGTATTGAAATATGTTTCTCCTTGGACACCTATAGAGACACACACATATCCCTTTGGGGGTCATGTAGAGCTTCCAACTTTCCTTGAGGCGTTCCCGAGATCGATTACTGATCGGTACAAGTGAACGGCGACATTTTCTAATTCAAATTGTCTCCTTCTCTATAGATGTGGGACGAGAAAAGCTCAGGAAGCCGAAATGAGCTAGATACGGTGTTGGGAATACGATATGCTTGTCAGGTATATCCTTCCCCTCTAGGCTTGGAAATAAATAACAGGGCACTGCCCCTCTTTCACTGCTAATTTTCCCTTCAAAACGAACGTTTCTGATTTTTTCCCCAGAATCTTTCCTCTCTAAAAGGAGTGTACATGTCACCATACTGCCCCTTTATTGCCTTCGATCGTCGGGAGTGTCGTTTGCGTCGTCGGTTGAAGTTTTAATATCAACCTCCGTGCCCTTGAGATCTGCCGAGAACCGTTTTTCATTCATTTGTGGCGCGAGCGTTGCCTCCCGAAACGAAACGGTGCAAACCAGCTCAAGTCTCCACAACGCCACTGCTCCCGTCTCCATATTAATCATTCGTCGCTTATTGGATAACGTCCTTCCTTCTCGGCCTGCGTTATTGCATTTTATGAGAAATTTGACGCAAAAGAAACCTCGTTTTTTTATATTACCATTTGGAATATTTTGCAGCCCGCGTGGGTATTTCCGAAAAATTATTTCCCAGCCTCGTTTGGTGCGTTTTTGCTCGTCGACGTTCTGTTTGCGTAGCAAATGAAGGCCCGGCGTCCTGAGATCCTACACAGTGGGCTTGAAGCAATACTTACGCGGCAAATTTTGTAAAATGTATATTATTTTCATAAAATACGTACACGTTTATTTTTATTTTTCCAAAGAATCAAATAAAGTTTTATTTTAAAATACCAAAATGGTGTATCTAGTGTGGGGAATATACATGAAAAGTAGAGTAAATATGTCTTTAAATGGAGCAATTTATTTTCACTCACAAAAATAGAGTCGATGAAAAAGCTGTGGAATTGTACCTTTCATCAACGTTTTTTTTTCTTAAGAGAACTACACTCATGGAGGAGATTCAAATGTCTCTAATTTCTATACAAGCGCGTCACATGCAATTTCAAGGAATATTAGTCAATTATACATACTTGTCTACAAAACGTAGTCCATATAGTTAATATTAGTAAATAAAATAGATAATATTATTAAATAAAATGCTTATAACCTGAAGATACACGTCGTTAAACTTTTTTCTAATTTTCGAAAATTAGAAAATAAACATTCATTTAGGTGTTTTCTAAAATTTTCCTGAAAATTTATTCACTTTGCATTTTAACGTGAACTGAAAATTCAACTTCCAAATTTCAAAGCTTGAATTTTTTTATATACACGGCTAAATCTTGAAACAAATAAATCTGTGTTTGTTGTTAGGAGTACATGAATCGCTAATACAGTATGTTAACTCGAATTTAATTTTATTTCAGATTTTGGATTTCTGCCGTCCAAATGTTGTTTCTAGACCACCGCGCGCCGCAGCGTTTATGCCGACTTCCGTCCCGCGTAACTCTCAGCGACAAAGGGGAAGAAATTGTCAGCTGCTTCTCTTCCCTAATTCTTTCGAGCTTACTTCACGGGCTGATTTTTTTCTAAAATCATAAAAATGTGCGGAAATGAGTGTTTGCGAGCTGTGGGTCATCATTCTTTGCACATCAGCATTAAGCTGAACCCGATTTTTATTTCCTAAGCTCTACTGCCTTACCTAACTCGGCTATCCGGATCGATTGGCATTATTATTATTATTATTATTATTATTATTATTATTATTATTATTATTATTATACGTCATTGTTTCCCAATTTTAAATTAGTACATGAAATTCCGTGCTTCACCAAGGCAAGAAACACAGAGTTTAAACGATTAATTACTAACGTAACATTACAGGTACCAGTATTACTTTTGTGGGTGCGTACAAATATAATTAAAAACGTTTGTTAAATTTGATTATAGAAGAAGCTATCAAACTTAAAAGAAAAAACAAGGGGCATGCAATTAAATGTGTAGAAATACACAGTTTAAGATATGCTGATGATAAAATAATCTTAGCTAGTATAAGATCTTAGCTAGCGCAAAAAGATTTACAGAAAATGATAAATAGCTTTTCAATAATTCTGCAAAGTATCCTCATCAAAATTAACATAAATAAACCTAAATTCATGATATTTGGGAAAGAGAAAAATGACGCATTAAAGAAAATAATGTCAGATACAACAGAAATGTACACAACTTCCACTATTTAGGCTGAACTTTGACCTAAAGATATAAAAGAACAACAGATATAAGGAAGCGTATTACACTAGCAAAGATGTCCTAAATAAAATAAATTTACTCACAAGTAGCAACTTAAATTTGAATATTAGAAAGAAATTTCTGAAAAGTTATATCTGGGGTTCCTATTATACAGATGTGAAGGATAGATGCTTGTAAAATCGGACAGGAGATGTTTAGAAGCTTGCGAAATGTCATTGTGGTGAAAAATACTGAATGTTTCCTGGACTGAAAAAATTTCAAATAATATTATTTTATAAAAATTGAAAGAGAAGATATCCCTATTAAAAACCATTTGGAAAAAGAAATCAAATATCTTTGGACACAATTTCAGGAATAATGAATTCTTAAACACAATTTCACACGTTGGAACAACGTTGCAACAACGTTTGAACAGTATACAAGAACAGACGTTTGGACAATAGATGGGAAAAGGGGAATAGGGAGATCTAGAGTAAACTTTGAGAACAATTTCAAATTGATTCACAAACAATTCCATTAAAAAAAAGCGAATTAAATACAATTCAATTCAAAACTAAACAAACAATTCAAATTACAATTCAAAAACTCTGCAGAGATTAAGACAATTTTTTGAATGTATTGATAATTTTCACGTAATTTTGCAAGGAACATTAAATATTTATAAATAGTTACTTTCTCAAAAACCGTTGTAAATTCTTCTTTATTCTTTACCTTCAGATAGTGCATTAAATGATAGATGAAAATGACGCAGGTCTCGATTTTGCCAAACTCAGTATTTTCGAAAAAAGCAAGAAATTTGTATTTTAAAAGTAGAATATTTCTGATTGAAACTTTTTTGTAAAATTAAATTTATTCTAAAAATCTTAAATCTGTTCTAAAAAAATATGTCTTTAAATACGATCATGTACAATTTCCTCAAAAAAAGACGCGTATTTTATCAAGTTAATGTAATTTAATCCCATGTTTAATTTAATGTATTAAAATCCACAAAAGGCTCCAAATATTGTTCTTAAAATTGTTTCCTAGGATAGTAAAGTGTGCATTAAAAAAGCCGCAGATCTAATTTTTGTTCAACTAAAGTTTCGAAAATATAATGTTAGAATGCCAGGAATGTGTGTTTTTTGGCGTCAGGAAAGCAGATTCTACCTTTTCGACTGGTGGTGTTGGGGCAACGTGCTTATGTGTTGGAGGATCTTAGTTCGAATGTCAGTGCGGCGAAAAAGTTTGCTGGATTTTAACATTTTAATAGCTGCATGTAGTAGTATAATAAAGCTTCCTGTCCTTTTCTTGGCTCAACAGCCGATAGGGGCCATGGCCTACCAGCAGTGGCCCAGCTTCTCAGCCATGGGATAAGGGGTTTGAGCGGTTAGCACGAAGATGTCCCTCTACCGTATATCCTGCTCTTCTTAACCTTAGGGTGGGCTTTATCATCGTCACACAGCAATAGATACTGAGACTTTTGCAAGGAATGCGTTATAGTTTTGCCCCGGCCGGGATTCGAACCCGGAGATGCGCCCTGAAAAGTGAGCAGGCTGAGGCCTATAATATAGGGTAGCTGTCGGAATTATTGCGAGAAAGTATATGCAGTAGTATTTCCACTAGTTATATCATATTATGTAACATGTTCAGTCTCTATATGACATGAAATGTCATGTTGAGTTGTGTAATGTTAATGATTTGTCACATGTCTCGCCAGGTCCACATGTCATAGGCAATGAAAACTGAATAACTTACGGCATCCGTGCTGATTCCCATATCGACAAAACACGAAACCTGCCCGCGACAGACCAGACTACACATCTCATTAGCATGAACGCCAGCAATCATTGCAAAAGAGCATTTTCAATATCACTTTATGTCTCTTTAGCAAGGATCGAGTTGCCAAACCCTTTTTTGAAACGGAAAAACCATGACATAAACCAAATATTGCGTCGGAATTCTATTAATACTAACTATAAACGTAAAACATCCTTTTTCGTTTTCAAGTCATGACCAATCTAGTGCGCCACACTAAAGATTTGCACTAATAGTTAAAACCTGAGATGTTTAGATAAATGGGAGTATTCAAAAACATTTCACACAAGTATCTGGAAATAAAAATACCTTCCGAACTACATTACACGCAAGCAAGGGAGCAAAAATAAATTGCAATACATTTTAATTTAAATTAATGTAAAAAGTTATCTTTCAAAGTTTAAAACATCAGAAAACGATGATAGAGACTTCAAAAAGACGCGTAAAAATAACTTAAATCGCGCTATTTTTCCCCACAGAATGTATCTTTGGGTTTAAAAGAAATTCCACTGGCTTCCACCAATGTTTTAATTTAATTTTAAAGAACAACTTCTGTTACCTTATTTTACGAAAATGATTAATTTTCTAATTAGTTGTCTTGCCAAAATATATACATGTTGTAAACATCATCTTTGTTTTGCTTCTTTATACACGCGTTAGTGTACGGTAAAAGATCACGAATTTTCGGCAGTACTTACAAATTCTTTTATTGTTATTTCAACGGAATTCATATTGACGTATTTGCGTACAGTTTATGAATATTATATGACAATGTACTACACTATTCAGTAATTATTTTAAGTCGTTTTTATTCTGGCGAATGTAATAGCTGTTGAGCATTCATCTCCTTGCAAAATAAACATCTCTTCACGGAGTTTTCCTATCTGAATTGAATGAATGTTGATTGTTTGAAAGCATTGAATGAATGTTGATTCAGTAGTCGTCTACACTTCGCGATATTTTTCTAATTTCCATGTTGAAATCCATCAAATCACGGAACATAAGAGAAAGACACAAGAGTTGCTGCTCCCAGAAGTAAAAAGACCAAATTCTTGGCTTTTCCCGACGAACGAGAAGTGACAGAAAAAGCACCCAACATAGCGGCGATTTTCAACGCCTAACAAATCGTATCTGAATACTACAGTGCCCACGTTGTCACTCCCTGTTCTCGCTCATTCTCGAAGGAAACTTTTTCCACGAGACATTCCGTCTTTAAAAGTGAGTCTTGACGTTAAACGTGTCATGTTTTTGTTTCCGTCCAAATTCCCCCGAACAGTCGGGGGATTAAAGCGGAAGAGAGTGCCTCGGCGTGGGAGGAGCGATGTAGCCCCCCTCGCCGCCCCTGGCAGCCCGCCCGCGCCTCCACCTGCCCGCGTCGTCCCACGCTTAAGACGCAGCCCTCGAAGACGTCCGCGACCTCGCGAGGAACCGCAACGCGGAAAGCGCAGGAGAGCGCTGATACCATAACAATGGGGAAATGGTCATTATTAGAATTGTTTTAAAACCAAAACTCATTCACAAGTACAATATTTCTTCATGTACCTAATTACTACTAAAAAGTCAAAGGTTTACAAAATCGAATGCAGTTGCCTATCCTTACGCACTTCAAGATCGTTTCTCCGACCATTCGCGTGGATCGCCTATTTAATCCTAATTTCTTTCTAAAGAACTAATGGTCTACCGGCCTCACAAAAAGGTCACTCATTATCGTCTCGGGTAAAATACAAATCCGTAGTTCATTGCACTGCGGAGTTGAGTTGGAATAAGTCGTAAACCCCATCATTAGCCACTTCGAGCAGTATTCATTTATTTAAAAAATATTTTGTCAAAAACAATTCTACACTATATTTACGGGAGACATGTGTTCAGTCGCAGGGGTAGGTATTTATTCTCAGTGTCAAACGGAAGAACGAGTAACCCGTCGCAGATGAAGGTTATATACCTGCAAGAACTCACATTAACCTGGAGGGATCAGGTTAAAAATTGGTGAAATGATACAACAATCATTTTAATGTATCGGCTAAAGCATTCTGAAGTGTTATGTAGGTTTTGTAGACTTGTTTCTGTAGGATAGAATTATACCAATAATTGTTGTTTTTTTTTACTTTTTGTTTTAAGTTTTAAATATCACGTCATAAGGATTTCCCAAAGATAAACAAGAAATGGTAAGTGATATTGGACATTTTAGTTACATTTTGAAGATATGCATTGTACTCCAGATATGTCAGATTATTTTACCAAACGTCATTGGAAATTCGAATTATGATTAACAACAACAATCATAATAATAATAATAATAATAATAATAATAATAATAAACTATTTTTTAAACTCCATGCTTTATGAGAATGGAAGTGAAATATTAATTGAATTTATTTATTTATTTACATCAAAAATAGTTAAAAACAGTGTGACGTAAAGCTAAATATAATGTAACAATAATAGGTTTAATGTTCATTAAAAATGATGAAAAAATGTAATTTTGACTCTGGTGATAATGTGAATGATTCAAATTATACTACTGATACATCCAATAGTGTTTTCCAACATCAGAAAGAGCACTTCTAACTTTAATGTGTTTCGCTTTCTAATTCTTCGTCTAGTTTAGTTGTATAAAATCACCCGAAGACACAAGAAGATAACGATTCATTGTAAATTTAGTTGCCGAAAACGAAAATTACGAGAAAATACCGATGGTAGAAGCCGGCCGTTGGCATTTTACTCCTGGCAGCGGCTCAATTCGACGAAGCTCTCGAGCTGCTGTCGCAAATCCGCAGCCGTCGGGACTCGAACCCCACGATTTCCCGGCAACAGAGACACCGACATTGCGGCTCTGGATCACATTAAGCACACGTGGAAGGAGGCGACATAAAATGACGATAGGTCGCTGCACGAGATGTGGCAGCTGCAGAAAGCGCTGAGGAAGCTCGGTGGAGCCAAGGGCTCTGGGGCGGAGGCGCGGGAGGGGCCGGGGGCGGTGACAGAGCCACCGCAGTGCTATTTTTTCCCCAGTGATGAAGACCCGCTGTCACATCTCCACAGAGCGCAGCGATTCACCCGTCTCGAGGGCTCAACTGCGTTGTCAACAGCCCGCAAGGAATCGCGCGCCC
>BOPP01000103.1:3037151-3047727 GCA_017312745.1 Gryllus bimaculatus
ACAACGAAAGTTGGTGGACCAAAGTTACAAACCAAGTAACAAAAGCTATTGATCGTCACCACAGACGTTCTATTTTTTATTAAATTTTCTGGAAAAAATCTTTCATATTTTCATGTTTCATTCTAGCGGGATGCGCTACACGTACTGATAGTAGTTCATTGCTAATATGTGGCAGCACAACCTTCAAACTGACTTTAGAGGAGTCTATGAACTATCGCCCCTGATATATCCAGTGTTTATGCCCAAGGGTTACCATACGAGAACAAACATTATTACAAAAACAATACTATTTTGTTCAGAGAAGCATACTTCGAAATCACAATCGCGGCTGCGATAACTACATTTTTTAAACATATTTTTGGAGTAGATTAGACCCTTTGAGTCTGGAAGTTGAAACTTCAGCTTGCTATTTTGGCAGCTTTAAATCCAGAATCAAGTCATTAAGATTTTATTGGGAAAGTAGGTTTTTTAATGTAATAATACAGAACGTATATAAGATCATTTTTTAAATTATGTGAATAATTTTCAGTGTGAGATAGGTCAGCATCAGTATGATGCTAGCAGACGGTCATATCAGCTTATTCTGGGAACTCAAGGAACTCATTGTATAAGTCGTATCTTATTGCAGAGGGTAAACTATATATTTTGTTTTATAAGTGACTCCTTTAATATTTGTTGAATAAAAATAACAATCACATAGATTATTCTTCGGTTCCCACGTTTTCCAAGGAACATATTTTACGTGAATCTATGACGGCATGCCTTTGTTTAGAATGTCGCACACAGAACCGACTATACGTGTGGTCAAATATTATTAAATGTCATGAACTTTGGAAAATCGTTTCTTCGAAAATTGCAAATTTGAATCTCCTGCACTTCTTGTGTTGAAGAGTGTGTCATGAGATAGGTGAAGAATTAAAATTTGGAGTTAAACAAATTTACGATATTTTATTAATATCCCTTACATATAGTTCGCAATAATGAGTTGTAGAAACTAATTTAAATTAAGCATATTGATGAGGAGAAACTGCATTTTTAAGATATGATACAGTGTTAATATTTATGTTCGCAACCTCGGAACTAACCATTTACAATATAAGCCAACAAGCTATCAATTGTTGAGCAAAGTCTTTCTTTCCCGCGTAAATTTTAAACTTCGGTTACAGAGACTAGCTCAGTTTTTTATGTGAATACGTCCGATAAAAAAGTCAGGAACTACAGGGAAAAATAGTGCGGCAACTCTTGTTGTAGCAGACGTTCCCTAGGCTGTCCCACCCGCCCAGAAGACAGAGGCGAAGGCGAGCGGAGCTGACAGCTGCAGTGCGGGGGCGTGTCAGCCGAGTGGGTGGCACAGGCGGCCACGTCGGACGACGCCCCGCCCCGTCCGCCAGAGAGCAGAACTTTTCGATCTCCCACATCTCTCAACCCCCACAGCAGATTTTCATAAGAGACCATCTGAGGTGGCTCAGGGCATCAACTGATATGGCACTGCAGTGGCTGTGCCCCTGACCGGGTTCGAGAACCTACGGGGGCCCGATTTTTGACACTTACTAGAAAGCTAGGTGGAATTTGGCTGCGGAAGCGCTCCTCAGCCCGGAGAAGAAATGTAGTGGTTGGCTATATCGATCGATAGTTGTCCGTGGATTCCATCAACAACAGACAAATGCCGGAGTAGTACACTAACAAATGGGTCACGGACCGCACGCGATATTTCCTGTCTTCTCCTCGCCCCTTACACTTCCTTGCACTACACTACCACAAATGTAAATTACCCTCAAACTCAAAATATTCGTGTCAAACGCAGATTAATATATTTATTACAGATCTTCAACTGATGACGTAAATATCAAAAGGAGAAAAAAAACACAGTTTATTACTAAACTGCGATTTATGCAATTCTGCCGCTGGCAGTATCGCCTGTTGAGTTTCATCCAATCGGGAGCTTAAACATCACCATAGTGATGGGACTATCTGAATGAAACGCAACAGCTGATACCTGCCAGAGGCAAAGTTGTGGAAATCACAGTGCACACTTCAAATATCAATTCCATTAAGTGAAATTTTCAACATTCCTTTTCCTGGCAATTATATTGCATAAACCTTACAACTAGTTATAGAGCAGTGGGGAATAATTTACACGTGCTGTCTACTACTTTAAAGAAGATTGTAATTTCAGAGTATACACAACATTACAAGTGACATTTCATAAAATTACAATGGTTAATGCAAATTATTTTTTTTCTTTTTTATTAATGTACATTTGCATTTACTCTTTAATATTTTTAATTTAATCCTTCTTTCTAACTGCAAAACCTGCATTTGCATCTCGTGTTCTTTGATTTGCATCTCATGTTCTTTGACTTGCATCTGCATTCTTTTCGCATTGTCGGACAATTTTTGCAGGTGCTCTTGTTGTGCCATCTGGAGCAGCTGCTCATCATATGATGATTTTTTACTGAAAAAAAAAGCCAGCCATTAACTTTAGATTTATAGTTACTTATTTCTTCAAGTGTTGAATTCATCATTCAGTTCATTAAAACATTCATATTTCATAATTGTCCATCAAAACAGTTTTACTTCTTTTGTGGGGCTCGGCCTAACCTCCTTTCATTTTGAGGAGGCACATACTCCACTTCTGTTTCTGGCACAGCCTCTAGAACCCCTTCGACTCTTTCCATTTGCCCGTTCTGTACCACATGAATTAAGAAACCATGAATGAGAATTTGGAAGTTGTATTTTATGTAGAGAAAACATGTCACCAACAAAGCTTTGCCAAAATAGTACCTGAAAGGCTGCGGCATCATTATCATGATCCATTGGTAATGGATCCACCGATGACCCCAGCATCCCTGAAACAATTTCCTCCACTGCATCTAAATTCAAATCTGAGGAAGGCCCGCTACCAGTATTCCTCGCCTCGCTCCTCACGGCATCTATTTTCTCCTTTGTGGAAATTTTTAGGGGCTTCCACAAACCTAAACAGAAATATAAGTACATAAGACATCACTTCAGAGTATTAAATATGAAAAAAACTATACTTGCATAAACGTGCGCACACTTCTCAAATGCTTCAGCAATACAAATTTGCTGTACTAGAATAGGCATGCTGCATGGAATAAATTTTGCATTAATACTTTCTTCACTTGAACTTATTCAGTAGTTTTCGGCTGTTATTATTTTATGGTTAATGCGCACGGCTCCAAGATTTGTAAAATTATCTCAAATCTTTTTTACTCACCACGAATCTGTTCCTCTGTGCGAGGAGCTCTCCCTGGAGTTGAACTGTTGAATTCACTGCTAATATTCTGCCAGGCTATTTTCTTTTTCTTTAAAATATCTCCTCCGTAGCCCGTATCAGCAATGATGGGGTACTTCTGGCAAATTTCTGCCAGTAACCCTCTCTCACTCTTCTCATAGCGAGCCATTTTGAACTAAACAAACACGCCAGCTTTAGTATTTATTCTATTACATTAAAATAAAGAATGATAATATTGAATAATTAAATTCGGTCGGAACGTTACCTTGCTATAACACTTTTCTTTTCACTTTCACTTTCACTTTCACTTTCACTTTCACTTCACTACTTTTGCTGCACATGGACGCCACGAACTAAACACTCACCAGAAAACAACTACACACAAAGACGACTGCAATACGACTGAAGGAAAATCCGCGAGGAAAACAGAGGACGAGCGAAATGCGCATACACAAAGGCAGCGTTGCCAGACCGATTGAGGAAACCATGGCTTGAAAACGGGGTCTCGCCAGACGGCGTTGAAACTCCGTCTTGATAAGCCAACGCGAGTCGTGTCCGGTCGGGGTTTCAGAACTACGGTTTGAAACGGCGTTTTAGACCCAATCTTAGAAAGTGACCCAGAGGGTTTCGAGGTCGTTAAAAACCGATCGAGGAATATGAATCTTGAAAAAACTGGCTGAAGGGTTTTAGTGCTAGGAAAAGGCCTATCATATCAATATATTTTTCGGTAACAAGGGTCCACAATACATGGATTCAAACACCACGAGTTAGAGAAACTAAATTATTATAATAGGAACATGATTTATTTTTCATTTCGTTACCAGGACCCAGCAATAAGTTTTTTTCTCTAGAAAATTCGCCGTTTTTGGCGCACAATTACAATACGGAGTAAGGTGGGAAAGTCAAAATCACTCACGTGAATGGACAATACATCAGCGTTTCATAAGGATACATACCATTTTCTAGAATGTGTGGAAGCTCGGACCTACAATCATTCCATTTGAATTGCACATCGACATTTCACATCGAACTGCCCTTCCACCCCCTCAGCTCATCTCCTCCCGCACCTCACCTCCCGCCCCGCCTCCGCAAGGCCCATCCCGTCACGCTCGCTGGCCCGCATCCCAGGCCCTCTTCCGCCCCGCTTTTGCTACGCGCCGCGCTTAACGACCTAGTTCCCACCCCGCTTCCAGCCCCTCTTCTGGGCCGCTTGCCGATCCTTTTATCGTCCCACTTCCCGGCCCGCTTCCCGGTCCGCTTCCCGGTCCGCTT
This sequence comes from Gryllus bimaculatus, assembly GCA_017312745.1. Taxonomy (NCBI): domain Eukaryota; kingdom Metazoa; phylum Arthropoda; class Insecta; order Orthoptera; family Gryllidae; genus Gryllus; species Gryllus bimaculatus. The sequence continues at coordinate 3,041,680 of BOPP01000103.1, forward strand.
CCCGGCCCGCTTTCCGACCCGCTTCCAGCCCTTCTTCTTGACCGCTTGCCGATCCTCTTATCGCCCCGCTTCCCGATCCGCTTTCCGCCTTGCTTCCCGACCCGCTTCCACCCCTCTTCTCGGCCGCTTGCCGATCCTTTTATCGCCCCGCTTCCCGGCCCGCTTCCCCCTTTCCTCGACCGCCTTCTGACCCTCTTCTCTCCCCGCTTCCCCTATCTTGAGCCTCGTTCCACTTCTCATCCTGACCCGCATTCGCCTGTTCCCGCCCCGATTCCCGCCTTTCTTTCAGCCCCTCCCCACCGCTACCCCGCTTCCTCCTGCACATCACCCACTTCCTGCCCCGCTTCCCCACAGACGACCAGTTCCCGCTCTGGCCTGTCCATTCCCCGGCGCATTCATTGCTCACGCTCGTTCAAAATTAGATCTCATTCCATTTAGGCCATTTCCACGCTGCGTTCGTGTCTCACTCACGTTCCTCCCACGCCACCCTCACTCTTCCTGGTGCGCCCCCTGCGATCCTCGCCCGGCCCACATCTCTGCCACGCAGCGTGTCACGTCCCGTTCATCCCTCTGATTCTCTTATCTCCTCCTCCTCCACCCGCTTTGCAGGCTTTCTCTGTCAACCGTCCATCCCCAAAACAGAATTAATAAACGATGGATGCGTAACAACCTTGGCTACTCCGCTTGCATTAGCGCGCAAACTAAAACAAACTATCGGAAATTCTAGAAATTCACTGCGGCGCACATGAATAATTCACGGTGCTCATCGGAGAAGACCACTGTCAGCGGAAATTTCAACCCCGGTTTGTTTCAGCGGCGCTCCCGTTGCAAAGCTATGCACACTAATTGTCGAGGTTTTCATTAATATTGCTGCTCGTCCGGCCGGGGCTCCTGTGGACGTGCAAATGAGTGGCTACTAGTGCGCGAGCGCCCGGGATTAATCTCTCCGCGCCCAGATATTCTTCCGGTGTAGCTCCCACAGCCCGTGCGTCCAAGTGGGGGATTCTCTGCAGAAAGATTTGATCTCCTGTGCGGAAGCTGGCTGATGGCTTTGTATAACTTGCCTCAGCCTCTGATGTTAATGTACAATAACAAAACCTCTTACATCGATGCGGTTTGTTTTGTGTAGCTGCATTTTTGGGGAGAAGACAGAATTCAAATCCGTAGGAATCGAAGAAAGAAAGTCCATAAGAGTCGGTTCTTCAGTCTATTGCGCGGTTATTGAGTCCACGTGAGTACTGAACACTTGAGAATTGAATTTTGCGCCTCAAATTCTATATTGATCGAAAGGTGTTGTAAATGGATATAAGGACATAAGCTGTTTCTTCTGGACCTACACGTAGATTCATTAAGCGCACGTTGTATTGGGCTCTCCTTTTGTTAGATGTGGTACGAGTTAATCCGGGGATGTGGATTCCTATTTTGTAACCCATTCTTTAACATCAAATCTGCTGTTCCTTTACTGATGGAAAAAAATTGCATTAATCGGGAACGAAAATTATTTTTCAAATGTTTCGAACCACGCTTGAGTGTTCAGTTCATTCTCTGTACACTAAAACGGCGGGGTAGAGATTCTGGTCCTCACGAGAACGTGCGCAAATGAAACTTCTCCGTCTTACGTCTCATAAACGTTTTACTTAATTTTACGAAAATAAATTAATTAAAACTGTCAATGACGTGAAGTCGGACCAAACCGCCCAACTGTACGTATGGTAGTACTAGCACCTATCGACATTTCAGTGGTCCGAAACAAAATGTGCACTTTGCAGAAGCAATTGTAAAATTACTGCATAACATTTGGATATTCTAGTATCGTGAACACATTAAGCACACAGACAATTTAACAGTATATACAGTTTTATTTACAAAATTTACAAATGCTTCGACTACCTCATACACAATTTCCGGTATCTCGCGACCGCCAGCCGCGATCGTGCCCTCCTGTGGATACACCACATGTACATTAAAAGGCCCCACTTCGAGTGGACGCCCCTACCGCGCCACTCGTGACCTTCGTCACCCTTGCAACGCACGAATACGCACCAGCCTCGGCGTGAAGTTTACGAGCGTGAGATTTACAAGAAAAACCCACCGGCGTGAGCGAGTCGGCCCGATTTATACTCGCCGGCTTAGCCCCACGTGACCAGCGTTGAGCGGGGGAGGGAGGTTTACTGTCACGTGGCACTTGCTGAAGTACACGCGCGCGTCTACCTGGCTCTGCCACTCCCAACGCCTGAGCTGCGAGTTCTACTTCCCAGCTTGGCTGAGAGGCTTCCGAGTCCTCCTCCCACGAAAGACAGACAACGTGACGCTTCAATATTCGACCTATTTCGGGACTTCCGGCGTAGAGAACGTCGCTCCCGAATATGTTGCTAGTTTTGTCCAGTTTTCTTCGATTATTCAAGAAATAATAAAGTTATTGTTCACAGGATTTGCGCTCGCACTTAGTTCTTTTCGTTAATACGTATGTAAGACATAGGAAACTTCATTGTTCAGTGAAAGAAGCGAAATAAGCCAAGAATTTCAACAAGAGAGAAAACAAATTTGTCCAGTTTCCCTTATGTATACTCCAAGTGATGAGATGGTTGCTTATTTTTCTTCTTGACGTAAATGAAGTTTTATTATGCGAACGTTGTTTGCAACATTATATTTTGTTAGCAACAGTATAAAATTAGTTTGCAGATGAATATAAGTTTTTTATACCTCGGATGCGAAAATGTCTAGTTTTGAAATAATACAAATAAGGCGTGGTTAGTACTTTTATTCATCATTCACCTGTGCATATCAAAAGGGGGGGTTCATTATTCTGCAGCTGAAGTAAACGTGATCAGATTATACCTCTCTCCAATACGTTTATTTTTCCTTCACGTTAAATCAAACAAGTAATTTCAATCCAACGCTGAACGGTTGGTATGATTTATAGTGAAGAGGGGGATGTATTCCCTGAGACTTTGGGACACCGAGCGCCCGGTCTCGCTGACATACGTCCTCCCACAGCTGCAGAGACCTTCGAATGCGCAGCTTGTGGGTGCTGTAAATACCGTCAAGATGCTGTTTGTCCGCAGTAGTTTTCCAACACGATCGTGACACTGCGGACATACGGAAGCGCAGCTAATATAGTTTCCAGCACTCTCCTCCGTTTCTGAAGTGGCGAGGCGATCTTTGGCGTTGCCGCGACCTTCGGAGCTGCCATGCAAGTAGGAGTTTCCACAGCCTTGGGGGTCTCCGTGGCCTTCAGTTGCCGCAACCTTGGGAGTTGTCAGTAGCCAGACAAGCGTTCGTGTACCGGCAATTCGGGAAAAACCCTTAGCCCTGAACGCTGTGGCGGATCGGGAGAATGGGCGTGTGCACGTTCGCAAGTGTACATCCAAATGAATTTGGAGCAATTTCTCTTAAACATCTCTTATCAAGAGTGGATTACAAGGCTTCTCAGATAGTTTGCGAAACATAGTATTTGAAAACACGCACCGTTCGGAAGCTGCGATTGACAGTCCGCCGCCAAGACCCTTTTTGAAAGCCAGCCGGAGCACATTCTGACATGCGAAGGAGGAAAGGGCGTCGTAGGTTGCCGCAGGGCTGCAGGGGAAAGAGGGAGGACAACGGTGGCTTATGGTCGGATGGAGCATTCGGCCGACGATGCGAGTACCTTCATGTGCAGACGAAGACGCCATCTCAGCAAGTGCCTTGACATGTCTCCAAGATGTAACTCTGACGAAGACGGAAATGTTCGGAAATTAGATTTTTGCGATTACAGCGCCACCTATCACTAAGAAAAAAGTTTCAGACAAAACGTATGTATTTTTGTCCGTAAAATACGAATCTGAAATAAAAAAATGGAGATTCCTATTTTAGATTTCAATGTTGCCCACTGCCCCACCTGCTAGGGGCACGGGGGTGCTGGTTTTAGCATAGAATGATCCCCCCTTCAAAAATGTTAAGATTTGGTCTCGGCTCAGTTTTTCGCGCATCGCATATTTTTTGAGTTATTTCAAGTTGTCGAGTTAAATGGGACATCTGTATAATACCAGACGTGCAGCTCTGCGGTGTCCTTGCCCTGACGAAGCCTACAACATGACAGGCGGAACGTCGGCGTCCCAGCCTGCGATGCGCCGTCACCCGAGCAGCGAAGAAGATATGGAGATAATTGCTCAGATATGGTATCCTTCCGTACGAATTGTACGAAAAAGTTCTGAGCAAACTTCTTGCAATACGCAAGATATAATCGAATGACATTCCAACAGTACTGAACATGAATATGGTACTGTATGTATGAAATGAGTCTACCGATGAATATATCAATGACATTTTTTAAACAATCCCTCTTTCTAATGGCTTTAGCAAGATATTACATCTGAGTTTGTCTTAATTCTCAGTATTCTGGATACCAAAATACGTTCTGTTTCCATTGGTATTTCTATTTTCCCCCTTTCAACTTGTTTATGCAATATCCATCTTATTCATCTGTTTATCTTTTTTATTATAACCTGAAGTATAGGAAAAATGAAGTTCTTTCGCTTTCTTAGCAGCGAAATAGGTAGTCTAATATCTCCCAATCAGCGCGCGTGGAGAAAACTCTCGAAACTATTCCCAAAGAAAAGTTGTTTACTAAGTTGTATCACGTGAAGAATGAAATACTAGATTTATCGATCTTTTGATTGGTGTGGTCACCTACAAACGCATACTGAAACGTCCAATTCTCCTGAGCTCCCTATAAATCGCAGAGCGCAGAGAACGTACAACAAAGCTACATAATCCTAGGATTGCAAATACAGGAACGACTGCCGGCCAACAAGGCGACCGTTGAAAGCAAAGCGATGACAAGAGCTATTGCCCCATTTCACTACTACTCGTTCCACATCGACGTCGTAAAAGAAACTCGAAGAGTCCATGGACAATGGCGCCTGCTTCCAACGGCAGTGTGAGGGCCTTTCGACAAAAAATGGAGCAGCCGGGATGCGAAGAACGGCGCAGATAGCTCCGGGCCAAGAGGGCTTTCTCGTAGAGTTGGCATCAAACCAGGGAATTTAATTGCTACGGAGCGGCAGCGAACTGGGGGAGGCACTAGGGCACAGGAAGGGAAGCAAGGGAAAATGATCCACAGTTGGAAAAGAAGGGATGAAAGGAGAATGTACAAAAAATGAGGACTGATGTTTAAGGTGAAAAGTACAGTTCAGTAGCTTATGAAGTAAAGACGGGGGGATGGATTCTAATTATTTATTTATTTATTTGCGTCTTTATCGTGAAAAAACGCCGGAAAACAAACTACGCATTTTGGCTCCTATCGCATATCATGACTTTAGTGAACCAATCGGCACCCTACCGCGAAAAAATGAGAACCCATTATTTGATTATCATGGCGAAGTAATAAAATTTCCCATTCGCACCCTACAGAGCTCAACAAAACTTGCGCATGGTGAAAGTCGGCAGTTTAGTTGGCGTATGCAATTTCAATTAGACTAGAGCGAATATTTATTGCGAACAAATGTTGTCAAAAACACATCACAGTACCAAATTTTCTACCTTTTTTAATAATTAAACGTAATATAGAAAAAGCAGGGTTTTTGGAGATGAACAAAATGTTCACAGATTGTAATTCTACTGTGTAAAGATGCTATTTTGGCAGTTTTTGACGATAATAAGCAAATAAATAATAAATGAAAATAAATGACGGGCCACTGCTGTAATGGAGATGGAAGTAGTGGATACTGACGCAATGGAGGAAAAGCCAAGCGACCCACCAGCGTGGGTGGGGAGCCAGGAGGCTCAGTTGGAGAACACAGTGGAGCGCGAGGGGCGGAATGGAGGGGCCGCGACGCTGCCGATCGCCCAGAGCGCGCGAGGAGCCAGGGGGGGAGAAGACGGGGGCGCAGAGCCGTCATTACGCAAGCAGAAGTCGAGATGCATGAAAGGGAATTCATTTTCAGGCAAGCGGATACTTTCTATTGCGGTATCATATTCGATATTTTTGTCGTCGTTATTTTATTCTCCGGAGAGCCAGCGACGGAGAGGGCGGTGCGGAGGGGCGGAGGAAGCGGGGGCGGGGGGGCA
>BOPP01000103.1:3067626-3088758 GCA_017312745.1 Gryllus bimaculatus
GGTCGGGGGAAGGGTGAAAAGGCTCGGAAAAGGCGAGGAAGAACGCGCAAACAAGGGTGGAGTTCAAGGCTACAAAAATGCGAGAATTGGACCTCAATACCCGCAGTGTACCTGTATGGTTGTTTTTCTGCTGCATCTGACTGTATTTGTAATCCCGAAAGTTCAAGCATTTATTTCACCTAAAATATGCACTCGAAAAAGACATTTATTCTGGCTAAAGTAGAGGTGTAAAACATAGGGAACATTGAAAAATCGTAATTTAAAAGAAATTATTGTAAAAAATAATAGTTAAATAGATTCAAATTTTTTCTAACTAAAAATTACAGTGCCACTTACATGCAAAGAAACTATCTTTTCTTGGTAATTCTGAATGCATGTGACCATCCGGTATGACGACTACGAATTTATTTACTCTGTCTTTGCGAAATATTATTGTGGACTTCTGAATCTTCAAATGCCGTCATTGAAAACGGAACTATAAATTTCGTTCTTCGCAGTTCGCGATCGCCAGAAGGGAAGAGAGAACAAGAAGGAACTGACGAGTGTGTATCATGTACAGGGCTCTGTCTTCAAAAGGCCATACTCAAACATAGGAACAGTTCCTCGTGAGCGAACAAATCTGTTAGCATCAATGAAAATTTGCACAATCATGTGGTATCATCTTTCATTTCCTTTTATATTTTTAACACAACTTGACACTCGAGCCTCCGCATCCACAAAAGTCAATATACGAATGAGCCTTTGTGTTCTCCAGGATGTACTTATGACACGTGACAATGCAGTAATGTAGATTACAGTTCACTTAATCCGCATCTATATAATAGAATCAGTAGACTGCACAACGCCTTAACAAATCAAATAATAATAACTGTAGTTGTCTTGAAAATATTAAAATTTTAAGGACAGAATCAAAACTCTACAATACGCCGTGATCAGAAGTTGTCCTTATTATTTAAGACTACAATTGTATACGTAACGGCAGACCTAGATCAAGTATAGGAAGTGGTGATCTATACCTTAGTTTAAAAAAATCAATAAATTATTTTGAAGTATTGCTGTTCCTTCTTGCCAGAATAGAAACGTTTGCCATACATATTCCTATTGCTGACGACAATAATCTCATGGTTATCGCAGTATAAAAAACGAATATTGATGTCCCGCATTACATCATTTTTTTAACGCTACGTCAACAATGGTTGATCTCCATGACAAACATATCTTGGGATTGCAAGTTAGTAATTATGCAGGTTGGGTCCTTCCAAATATCATAAACCAGATACATCTCAAAATCCACTCTCCTTCTCAACTTACTTACTACCTATACGATAATAATATTGTTCGAAATTCGTTTGATATCGCTATCTCAAACCTATTATCGTTAACCTTGTATATTTTCCACAAACACACTTCTGACATCAATCCAATATTAATAACCAGTGCTCGCATTCTCTTCTATAAACGTGGCTACCTACCGAAACAAACAGGAAAACCTATCGAACACCTTTTGGATGTTTGGAACGCCGACTTTGTGCCAGGCCTCACTAACCTACATCGATACCTCACCTCAGTGCAGCACTCCGTGAAGAATGGGCTACAATTCCCCAAGAAACCTTTCTGCACGTGATTGAATGTATGCCTGCGAGAGGGCGCTGTCATTGAGGCTGAGGGTGGGGCAACACCCTATTGCATTCCAGCATATCCGCTGAGGGCGCCATGAACTGGTCAGTCCTTTTCATTCACGTGTCCGAATACTTTTGATAGCATAGCGTAGATGTCTGAAAAATTGAAGATAGACACCTGCAAAATGTTTCAACATTAACACGCGTAGGATTCGTCCGAAAAAGATTCGTAATGTTTAGGCGTGATTCGTGGATACGACATTAATTGAAAAATATCATTATCCTTCAAGCACTATATTTTACAATCTTATTGAAGTAGGTAAGTTCAAATCTAACTCAAGGCTATGCGAAGCATTTTACGTATACAATTTACATTTTTTAGCTTCATGGTTCATATATTCTTCTTCTTCCTATTATTATTATTATTATTATTATTATTATTATTATTATGCACATTACAATATTGTTATGAAATCTCGTTAATGAGGGATAATGTTTTCAACATATTTTATTTAGGTATGCGGCGCGCACGATACGAAGTGATTATTCCCCTCGCACTATATCATCTTCAGCTCATCTTCTGGGGTACATTGACTAACAAATTGATTATAAATTCACAACATGCCAGGATCTGGAACGTGGCTGTTACAGCATGCAAACTTGTGAGTACCGGCGGCAGCAGCAACGAAGTCTTCTCAGCGTGATCCGCCCCCCCACCCTCCCCGCAGCCTCTCGCTCCCCCGCGCGCCCGCCCCCCGCCCGCCCGCCGCCGCCCGCCCGCCCGCCCCCCGTCAGTCCGTCTCCGTCCGTCCGTCACCGTCCGCCCGTCCGTCCGTCAGACCGCCCGCGTCCAGCCGACCTCTGCCCGCCTCCTGCCCCCTCTGCCCGCCTCGGTATGCCGCCTCTGCCCGCCTCTGCCCCTCTGCCCGCCTCTGCCGCTATCCGCCTCTGCCGCCTCTGCCCGCTCGCCCGCCTCTCGCCCGCCTCTGCCCGCCTCTCCGCCTCTGCCCGCCTCTGCCCGCCTCTGCCCGCCTCTGCCCGCCTCTGCCCGCCTCTGCCCCGCCCTGCTTCCCGCCTCTGCCCGCCTCTGCCCCCTTCTGCCCGCTCATCCCGCCTCTGCCCGCCTCTGCCCGGCCTCTGCCCGCCTCTGCACCGCCTCTGCCCGCCTCTGCCCGCCTCTGCCCGCCTCTGCCCCTCTGCCCGCCTCTGCCGCCTCTGCCCGCCTCTGCCCGCCTCTGCCGCCTTCGCCCGCCTCTGCCCGACCTCTGCCCCGCCTCGCCCGCCTCTGCCCGCCTCTGCCCGCCTCTGCCCCGCCTCTGCCCGCCTTGCCCGCCTCTGCCCCTCTGCCCGCCTCTGCCAGCCTCTGCCGCCCTCTGCCGCCTGCCCGCCTCTGCCCGCCTCTCCCGCCTCTGCCCGCCTTGCCGCCTCTGCCGCCTCTGCCGCTCTGCGCCTCTGCCCGCCCTGCCCGCCTCTCCCGCCTCTCCCCGCCTCGCCCGCTCTGCCCGCCTCTGCCCGCCTCTGCCCGCCTCTGCCCCTCTGCCCCTCTGCCCGCTCTGCCCGCCTCTGCCCGCCTCTGCCGCCTTCTGCCCGCCTCTGCCCGCCTCTGCCCGCTTCTGCCCGCTCTGCCCGCCATCTGCCCGCACCGCCGCCTTGCCGCCTCTGCCCGCCCCTGCCCCCTGCCCGCCTTCTGCCCGGCCTCGCCCGCCTCTGCCCGCCTCTCCCGCCTTGCCCGCCTCTGCCCGCTCTGCCCGCCTCTCCCGCCTCTGCCCCCTCTGCCCGCCTCTGCCCCCTCTGCCGCCTCTGCCCGCCTCTGCCCGCCTCTGCCCGCCTCTGCCGCCTCTGCCCGCCTCGCCGCCTCTACCCGGCTCTGCCCCGCCTCTGCGCCTCTGCCCCTCTGCCACCGCCTCTGCCCGCCTACTGCCGCCTCTGCCCGCCTCTTGCCGCCTCTGTCCCGCCTCTGCCCGCCTCTGCCGCCTCTGCCCGCCTCTGCCCCAGCCTCTGGCCCGCCTCTGCCCCTCTGCCCGCCTCTTGCCCGCCTCTGCCCGCCTCTTTGCCCGCCTCTCCCGCTCTGCCCGGCCTCTCCCGCCTCTGCCCCTCTCCCGCCTCTGCCCGCCTCGCCCTCTGCCCCTCTGCCGCTCTGCGCCATCTGCCCGCCTCTGCCCCGCCTCTGCCCGCTTCTGCCCGCCTCTCCGCCTTCTGCCGCCTTGCCCCGCTATCTGCCCGCCCTCTGCCCCGCCTCTGCCCGCCTCTGCCCAGCCTCGCCCGCCTCTGCCCAGCCTCTCCCCGCCTCTGCCCGCCTCTGCCCGCCTCTGCCCGCCTCTGCCGCCTCTGCCCGCCTCTGCCCGCTCGGCCCGCCTCTGCCCGCTCTGCCCCTCTGCCCGCCTCTATGCCCGCCTCTGCCGCCTCTGCCGCCTCTCCCGGCCTCTGCCCGCCTCTGCCGCCTCTCCTATTGCCCGCCTCTGCCCGCCCTCTCTCGCTCCCCACTCGTCCGTCGCCCGCCCGAAACCCCCCCAACACCTTTCCTTTCACACACATGTCTTCGCACACTCATATTCCAGCCCCACAGCCATCTTATCCTGTAGTTCGTAATCCTCATGGCATTTCTTGTAACAGCTTATTCATTCTCTTTGCAATGCTTACTTCTATGCTTACACTGCCATTGCACGAATGCAAAGTCGCCACTTTATTAGCTTGCTACGCCATCGTATAGCTAATTACCGTAGACACTAACTTGCGTTGTCGATTGCCATTCTAACTTCCCCCTAACATCCCACCACAGCATTCTTTCTGTTAGTTCCCCACTCCCACTGTTCGTTCACTCCATCCTCCCCCTCTCCTCCCCCGCCAGCGTCGACTCCCTGCTTCGCAGCAAAAATGTCTTCTCGTCTGTTCACCATTTCTCTCTGCTCATATTTGACCACGAAGTAAAATCCATCAAGGCGCCTTATCTTAATTTTATTCGCGTCTGTCGAGCTCTCATAATGGATTATCGACTCGTGTCCGCACAAATAAGTCTTCAGCGAATGCGCAAGCAACGCGACGCGCGGGTGGCGGGGGCGAGAGGGGGCGGCGGCTCGAAAGGCGGGGGAGGACGACGCTGTGAGAGGAGGCGCCGAAAGGCGGAGCAGAGCCTTCAAAGACGGGGCCGGGAGGCGGTACACGGCGGGGGAGGCAGCGGGTTAACGTGATTCGAGGCACTAATGTGAACAAATTTGAGCAATGGCGAGCACCGGAGAAGAAGCAATCAATATCTGGCAGTAAAAAGCTGAAGTGCGAAGGCGTGGGATTGCGAACTCTGTTCCTCTCAGGTGTAGACAACCTCTCAGGTGTAAACAATCCAGGTGTAGAGAACCGGCTGAGGTGGCTCAGGTCACTGCAGAGCTTCTGATTCCAGTCCCCGACAGTGGCGGATTTATCGGCGCAAGTTCTACGGCTTGGTACAATTTACCCGCTGCGCTGTCTGGAGAATTCTTGCGGCAACTGGTCTGATGGGTGGTTTCGAATACGGGCGGTTCCTACTACATCCATGTGCGCGATATTTCCTTCATAATCTCTCTCGCGCGCACACACACACACTTACTTTTGCATGCACTACTGCACCCCACATATCAGAAGACCAGCCGGTAATTCAGGATTGTCTTCTTTAGAGGCGTCGGATCTCACCGCGCAGTGGTGAAGCATCACCGCCATCTCCCGGAATAAAGCATTCACTACACCAACAAGACTAATGATCATAGCTGTTGACGTGCCCCAAAATAATTAATTACTACATCAATTAATTGACAGTAAAAAAATTGAAAGTGTATGTATAATACTAGGGGAATAAGTTAAATCAATGAAAGAACTTACTACTAGCGATCTCCTCTCATTGAGGTGAGGTCGGTTTGGTGAAATGCCGGGAACTGTTTAGAAAGAATATAACAACACCATTTCGTGCACTACAAAGATAACAATATTATATACAGTGGATTTCCTGTTTTTGAAGTACCATTTTCTTTTTTGGAAGTAAAACTTCACGCAGTGCCAGGCAGAAAATAATTAGCAATGAAAAGTGAAGAAGCGACAATAAAGACGCAACAACTTCACTACTTCATTCTTGACGAATGCAATTTACCAGTAAAGGTGTAGAAATCTGCGGCTTGAGGCGATGGACGGAGAAGGCGATAGCGGCTCGGAGCGGCGACGATTTGATTCAATTTTATTTTCGTAAAAATAAATTTAAATTATAAAAGAAATATAAAATTTAAAAAATCTGTATACGAGTATGACGTATACAGATTTCTCAGCTCCGTAATCTCTTCCGAACCCTTTTACTACGTATAATGATAAACGTATGCCCACAAAGCAGGGGTGACAACGTTTGAAAACTACCTTTTCACTTCTAAACTCACTAAAAAAACTTACTTGTATTGATAAACGAACCACAGAACAATCGCACACGTATTTTTCAGCTCCGTAACCTCTTCCACACCCTTTTACTAAGAATAATGTTAAATAAAAACATTCTGATTAAGCAAGTCTAGGAACAATTGAAAACTACTCATTTTCACTCCTTAACTCGTTAGAATAAACTTACTTGCTTTGATAAACGAGCCACACAACTCACACCCCTGCCTTTACTCCTACCACAGTTAGCGAAAGAGAGCTCAATAAAACGTGGGTATAGTGAAGCTACATTTATGTGCAGGAGGAACCCAAGGGGAACATTGGCATTCGGCGCAGCGGAGTTGAGCGAGTGGGCGGAGGTAGTGGCGGGCGGCGGCAGCGGTGCGGTGGCGGGGTGGAAGTAAAGAGGTGGTAGTGGAAGGTGGAGACGGAGGTAGGTGTGGCCGCGCGGGGTAGGGGCAGCAGAGCTGAGACGAACGCCAATTTGCACGCATTCCTCTTTTTCGGTCAAAGTCGAAACGGTTGAATTGCTTACGTATTTTTCAAGGATCTGGTACCTAACAACATCATTGACACAACTCACATGGCCAGAGGCTCCTTTGTTTTCAGTCAATTCATGGGTATATGCAAAATTAGTATTGTAGAAAGGTTGCAAAAGAGTAATATAGTTTGTGTGGTTTGAATCATTTCACGATAAGCGCTGACAGAGTGGATTTGTGTGTGTGTATGTGTGTTTTATACACATTAGAATTACCCTACACTTCGTGATTTCATTATAATTTCGACAAAATTTAATATTGGTCGCTAATAACGTAGATGCGATTTCATCTAGAGAAATTAAGATTATTAAAACCAACCGAGAAACAGAGAACATTGCCCAATAATACACACCGTAAACCCCATTTGATAGATTACCTGTAAGTTGCGGCTAATCTTAGTAGAAATAGAAATGTCGCCACACGCGGTCCATAGATGAAGAGACTACGCAAGTAGTCAAACCAAAGTTGTTTAGAAAACAGGAAGAAGTTCACATGGATTTAGGTATGTGTTATCTGTTACATTTACTTGTGATGCAATGATGGAAAAATCAGTTTTTCTTTAAGTCATTAGATCAAAACGCGCGGAAGGATAATACCCTTCCCGGGAGTGGCGTTGTGTGGGACTTTGGGAGAAGCAATAACGAAGCTCTATGTATCAAATAGTGATAGGACCCGGAGGTCCATCAACGATTAGTTGAATCTGTAGTACGATTGCCGCATCTAACGACTTGATCAATCGATTTCAATCGGGTGATAATGATGGCTCGGCTGTTAGTGCGATAGTGGACAAATTAGTCCAGTGTGACGGTTCTTGAACATTGTCAATAATTTTCTCATATGAATGTAATGTTATGAATATTTGCTCTTCATATACTTGATGAAATTATTTATTTTTGCTGCTATTTTTTTTCCTTTTGTCATTTGTCTTTCAAAAAAGCAAGTGAAAAATGATCAGCTCATACTTTCCAGTATTGTAACGATTAAGTAATTTATAATATTAATTGAATGCTCGTATAATTATTGGTACGACTTGTGTTTATACGCCCAACATCAGATTTATCTTCATTTCAACATTAACATTTTAGAAGTTATTGCTTTTGTTGTCACTATGATTATTATTACTATTCATATTATTACTATTATTATTAATATTATTACTTTTTACTATTATTACAGTAGCAGAGCCTAGTTGAATCTTAGCCTGGGAAACGGGGTTCCTTATTATTTACCCCTATTTGATACGCAACCCATCGTGCGTTCGAAGTTGGCAGGTCACGATCCAAGTTCTAACTACTCTGGCCTTTGTGAATGTAATGCTGCAAAACATGGTTTATGGTAGTTAAGGTGTAAAAGAATAACAGTGACTATCAATATATCGGGCAATATGAAAGCTTAATATAAATTAATATTAATTAATATTAATTTTATCAAATTATTATTACTTTCTTGCCCTTACTTTGTAACAAGATAATGCATTGAAGTTACGTATGTATTAAAGTTTTGAATGTATTGATTTTTGACAGAAAAACTCTTATTGCCGGTCACTTGTAACGAAAAATTGGATATATTTTGTTCTTATGAATAGTAAATGACTTCCTTTGACACGTGTAGCAGAATACACGTTCTGTGGGTCCTTGATACCGAAACACCTATTGACGTCAAAACGTTGACCGACAGACCGGTCTATTCATCTGCCGGCTTTGGTCAACGCCAGCACCAAATCGTTCAGGTGATTTCCTGCAAAACTGATATTACTCGATTAATTTCAAGGAACTTGCAATTCTCTGAGTTTGGAACAGATATTTTTATTTGTCGGTGGGACTTGATGCTTCATATAAACAATATATAATAAAAATAATTAATAAAAAGAAATTAAATTATTGTTCTAATTTTAAAAATGTCGGGGGTTAACTCTATCCTCGCCACCAATCTACCCTACATTTACAAAATGTTCCAATAATGTTACTTACACATTGGATACAGGAGTTGTTTATCTTCCTCAACACGAAACATTTTCGAGCACATGACTTTCGACAACTCGGATGGGTTTTATAAATTCCGTTCGCATGAAAACTTTGAAAATGGAACTTACGTAGTTCGGCTAGAAAGTTTACGTTTGCATGTAATTATGTATATTCATAGACGAATTATCAATACCATTATGAATTATAAAAATATTATAATTGATATCATTATTGACATTTTTGTTAACTTCAGAGAACAGAAAAATAAAATATCTAACCCATGCAATAATTAATTTTTGGAACATTTTTCATGTCACGATATTTGAGTGCCAACATGAAGCTTTTGCATATGGATGTTGCCTCGTACTGTTCCGAATCAAACGGCCAATTGTGGAATTTAGATCGTATCGATGGCCAGTTGCTTTCGGCGACTGATAATTTCGAAACTATTGGTTGAATCGTCTAATCAATCATACCCAAGCTGGCGTAAATACATAATTTTGATGGGTAGAGGAAAACCGACGATGCAATAAAGTAAATGGTCTTTTAACTAGCAAGTATGTACGAGTATTCGGTTGTTTTTTCAGAAAAACATCAAAAAGCAACTAGTCGTTAGTAGATTTAGAATAAGGATTTGTCATTATCAACAGAGAAGCAACGTCGTCTACAAAGTGTAAGAAAAGCCCATAATGAAGTGGCGACACTATGATTAGGATCGTATCTCTCTCATAAAGAATAAAGTGAAATTCGAAATACGTATTTGAAACCTTTGTTTCTGCTTGATGACTCTCCTCTGAATTATTAATAGACTCTCCTCGGGGTGCTCATTTCTGGAACATTCTGTAGTCCCGCCTCGTGATTGCTTCTGTATCGACTTGGTGTCTGGCGTAGCGGGCCCCCGCGAGGCGCGGCTCTGACCGCCCTCCTGTGGCTCTCCCCCTCCCAGCATTCCACTTCCCGCCGCCCTGCTTGTTTGCCCTGCTCCTGGAGCCTCGTTACAGACTCATCGTACCAGACACCAAGTCGATACAGAAGACAAACACGAGGCGGGGGACTGACAGAAGTGTTCCGAAATGAGCACCCGAGGAGAGTCTATTAAAATTCAGAGGAGAGTCATCAAGCAGAAACAAGGTTTCAAATACGTATTTGAATTTCACTTTTGATTCTTTATAGAGGAGATACGGACTAATATAGTGTCCGCCACTTCCATTATGGGCTGTTCTTACACTTGTAGACGAGTTGCTTCTCTGTTGATAATGAGCCAATCCTTATTGGTTAAATGCTATAACGACTAGTTGCTTGTTGATGTTTTTTCTGAAAAAATCAACTATATACTCGCTACATAATGCTAGTTAAAAGACCATTTACTTTATTGCATGTCGGTTTCCTCTACCATCAAAATTATGTATTTACGCTAGCTTGGGTATTGATTGATTAGACGATTTCAACAAATAGTTTCGAAATTGATGCAGTCGCCGGAAAGCAACTGGCCATCGTACGATCTAAATTCCAGCAATTGGCTCCGTTGATTCGGAACAGTACGAGCAACATCATATGCAAAAGCTTCATGTGGCACTCAAGGTATCGTGCATGAAAAATTATGTTCCAAAAATTAATTATTGGCATGGGTTAGATATTTTATTTTTCTGTTCTCTGAAGTAACAAAATGTCAATAATGTATATCAATATTAAATAATTTTTATAATTCATTAATGGTATTGATAATTTCGTCTATGATATACTATAATTACATGCAAAACGTAAAACTTCTAGCGAACACACGTAAGTTCCATTTTCAAAGTTTTCATGCGAAGGAATTTATACAAACACGAGTTGTCGAAAGTCATGTGCTCCGAAAATGTTTCGTGTGGAGGAAAGATAAACAACTCCCTGTATCCAATGTGTAAGTAAACATTATTGAACATTTTGTAAATGTAGGTAGATTGGTGGCGAGATAGGTTAACCCGACATTTTTAATTTAGAACAATTAATTTAATTTCTTTTATTAATATTTTTATTATATATTGTTTATATGAAGCATCAAGTCCCCGACAAATAAAAAATATCTGTTCCAAACTCAGAGAATTGCATAGTTCCTTGAAATTAATGAGTAATATCAGTTTTGCAGGAAGATTACCTGGAACGATTTGGTGCTGGCGTTGACAAAGCCGCAGATTGGAATACGCCGGTCTTCGGTGCAAACGTTTGACGTCAATAGGTTGTTTCCAGGTTAAAGGACCACAGAACGTGTTTTTGCTACACTTAAGATCAAAGGAAAAGTACAATTACTAAGTTCATAAAGAACAAAATATAATCCAATTTTTGCTTACTAAGTTGACGTGCAATAAAGCAGTTCATATACCTTTTCTGTCAAAAAATCGCAATACATTCAAAAACTTATAATACTAACGTAACTTCATGCATTATCTTGTTCAAAGTAATGGCAGAAAGTAACTAAGTATTTGATAAAATTAATATTTAATTATACTAATTTATTTATAGCTTTCATATTGCCGCATATATATTGATAGTTCACTGTTGTTCACTTCTTTTACACCCCCTTAACTACAATAAACCATAGTTTTTGCAGGCATTACATTCAAAAGGCCAGAGTAGTTAGAACTTGGATCGTTGACCTCCAACTTCGGAAACCCGACACCAGAGATTGGTTGAACGTTCAAATAGGGGATAATAATAAGGAACCCCGTTTCCCCAGCTAAGATCATAGCTCTGCTATGTAAGATAATAGGTAAAAAGTAATAATATTAAATAATAATAGTAATAAAGTATTAATAGTAATAATTTCATAAGAAGGACATACAAAAAGCAATAACTGTATAAAATGTTAATGTTGAATTGAAGATAATATTCTGATGTTGGGGCCTATTAAACAACAAGTAAGTCGCTACCGCAATAATTATAGACGAGCATTAATTAATATTATATAGATACTTAATCGTTGAATAACAGATCGGAAGAGTATTGAGAAACTGATCATTTTACACTTGCTTTTTGAAAGACAATATCTGACAAAAGGAAAAAAAATATGCAGCAAAAATAGAATAATTTCTCAAGTTATATGAAGATCAAATATTCATACATTATCACATTTTCATCTATGAGAAATTTAGTTGACAAGTTCCAAGAACCGTCACCTAGGACTAATTTTGTCCAGTATCGACTACAGCGTATGCATCATTATCACCGATTGAAATCGATTGATCACGTCCGTTAGATGCTAGCGAATCGGTACTACTAGATTACAAAACTAATCTTGATGGACTCGGGTCCTATAGTTTTGATACAATAGAGTCTTCGTTTATTGCTTCTCCCAAAGTCCCTAAACAAGACACTCCCGGAGGGTGATTATTCCTTCGCGGTTTTGATCTAATGACTTAAAAAAAAACTGATTTTTCCATCATTGCTACAAGTAAATGTAAAGATAAACATCGTTACCTAAACCTCATGTGAACTATACTTCCTGTTTTAACTAACCACTACCCACTTTGGTTGACTACTTGCGTAGTCTCTTCATTATGGACCCCGCGGATGTGGGACATTTTTCCTATTTCTAACTAAGATTAGCGCAACTTTACAGCTAATCTATCAATGGGGTTCCGGTGTGTATATTGGGCAATGTCTGCGTTTCCTCGGTTGGTTATTAATAATCTAATTTCTTAGATGAAATATCGATCTACTTTATAGCGACCAATTTTTAAATTTTGTTCGAAATATATAAATGAAATCACGAGTGTATGGTATTTCTAATGTGCTATATAAACACATACTACACGCAACCCAAATCCACTCTGAGCTGTTATCGTTGAAATGATTCAAAACACACAAACTATATTACTCTTTTGCAAACCTTTCTACAATACTAATTTTTCATATACCATGACATTGAACTGAAAACAAAGGAGCCTACTGCCAATGTGAGTTGTGTTCATATGATGTTGTTTGGTACCAAAATCCTTGTAAGAAATACGTAAGCAATTCAAACCGTTTTCGACTTTAGAACGAAAGAAGAGGAATGCTGCAAATTGGGCGTCGTCCTCAGCTTGCTGCCCCTACCGCGCGAGCACACCTACCCGTTCCCTTCCACATACCACCTCTTTACTTCCAACCGCCACCGCACCGCCTGCCAGCCGCCCGCCAACTGAACCTCCGCCATCGCTCAAACTCCGCTGTGCCGAAATGCAATGTTCCTTGGGTTGCTCCTGCCAAAAATGTAAGCCTTCACGCATACCCACTATTTAATTGCAGCTCTTTTCGTACTGTGGTAAGAGTAAAGGCAGGGGTGTGCGAGTTGTGTGGCTCGTTTATCAAATGCAAAGTAAGTTTATTTCTTAAGAGTTAAGGAGTGAAAAATGAGTAGTTTTCAATTGTTCCTGAACTTGCTTTAATCAGAATGTTTATTTAACATTATTCTTAGTAACGGGTGGGGCGCGAGGTTACCGGAGCTGAAAAGAATTACGTGTGAGATTGTATCTTGGTTGTTTTATCAATTACAAGTAAGTTATTTTAGGCATGAGTTTAGAAGTGAAAAGTAGTTTTCAAACGTTGTGTCACCCTACTTTCGTGGCATACTCGTTTATCAATTTAAGCTTAGTAAAAGGTTGAAGAGAATTTAGGAGCTGAGAAATCTGTATACGTCATACTATCGGTATACCAGATTTTTAAATTTTTATTTTTTTATAATTTAAATTTATTTTTTACGAAAATTTAAAATTGAATAAATAGCGGTCGGCCGCTCGAGCCGCTATGTTCTCGTCCATCGCGCTCAGCCAGATTTCTACACCTTTAACTGTTTAAATTGCATTCTCAAGATGAAAGTAAAGTTTGAAAAGTTGTTGCGTCGTGTTATTTGTCGCTTCTTCACTTTTCGAGTGCCCTACATTATTTTCTGCCTGGCATTGCGTGAAGTTTTAACCTGTCCAAAAAAGAAAGTGGTACTTACAAAACAGGAAATCCTGTATTATAATATTGTTATATTGTAGTGCACGAAAGTGGTGTTGTTATATTCTTTCTAAAAGTTTCCGGCATTTCACAACGACCTGCACCTCAATGAGAGGAGATCGCTAGTAGTAAGTTTTTCATTGTATTAACTATTTCCTAGTATATTATAACATACACTTTTCAATTTTTTTACTGTAATTAATTGATGTTAGTAAATAATTATTTGGGGCACGTCAGGACATATGATCATTGTTTGGTTGTGTAGTGAAATGTTTTATTCCGGGAGATGGGTGATGCTACACCATGCGCGGTGAGATCCGAGCTCCAAAGAAGAGCAATCCTGAATTACGCGGTCTTCTGATATGTGGGGTGCAGTAGTGGCATGCCAAAAGTAAGTGTGTGTGTGTGCGCGGAGAGAGATTATGAGGAAATATCGCGCACGAATGGATGTAGTAGGAAGGCCGTATTCGAAACACCCATCACAACAGTTGCCCGCAAGAATTCTCCAGACAGCGCAGCGGTAAATTTACAAGCGTAGAACTGCGCCGATAAATCCGCCACTGTCGGGGAACTGGAATACAGAAGCTCTGCGTGACTGAAGCACTCAGCGGTTCTCTACACCTGGATTGGTTTACACCTGAGAGGTGTCTACACTGAGAGGCACAGAGTTCGCAGATCCACGCCTTCGCACTTCAGCTTTTTACTGCCAGATTTGATTGCTTCTTCCGGTGTCGCATTGCTACAAATTTGTTCACATAGTGCCTCGAATCACGTAATCCGCTGCCTCCCCGCGTGTACCGCTCCGACCCGTTTTTGGAAGGCTTCTGTCTCGCTCTTATCGGCGCCTCTCTCACAGCGTCGTCTCTCCCCGCTTTCGAGCCGGCGACCCTCTCGCCCCCGCCACCCGCGCGTCGCGTTGCTTGCGCATTCGCTGAAGACTTATTTGTGCGGACACGAGTCGATAATCCATTATGAGAGCTCGACAGACGCGAATAAAATTAAGATAAGGCGCCTTGATGGATTTTACTTCGTGGTCAAATATGAGCAGAGAGAAATGGTGAACAGACGAGAAGACATTTTTGCTGCGAAGCAGGGAGTCGACGCTGGCGGGGGAGGAGAGGGGGAGGATGGAGTGAACGAACAGTGGGAGTGGGGAACTAACAGAAAGAATGCTGTGGTGGGATGTTAGGGGGAAGTTAGAATGGCAATCGACAACGCAAGTTAGTGTCTACGGTAATTAGCTATACGATGGCGTAGCAAGCTAATAAAGTGGCGACTTTGCATTCGTGCAATGGCAGTGTAAGCATAGAAGTAAGCATTGCAAAGAGAATGAATAAGCTGTTACAAGAAATGCCATGAGGATTACGAACTACAGGATAAGATGGCTGTGGGGCTGGAATATGAGTGTGCGAAGACATGTGTGTGAAAGGAAAGGTGTTGGGGGGGTTTCGGGCGGGCGACGGACGAGTGGGGAGCGAGAGAGGGCGGGCAGAGGCGGGCAATAGGAGAGGCGGCAGAGGCGGGCAGAGGCCGGGAGAGGCGGCAGAGGCGGCAGAGGCGGGCATAGAGGCGGGCAGAGGGGCAGAGCGGGCAGAGGCGGGCCGAGCGGGCAGAGGCGGGCAGAGGCGGCAGAGGCGGGCAGAGGCGGGCAGAGGCGGGCAGAGGCGGGGAGAGGCTGGGCAGAGGCGGGCGAGGCTGGGCAGAGGCGGGCAGAGGCGGGGCAGAGGGCGGGCAGATAGCGGGGCAAGGCGGCAGAAGGCGGAGAGGCGGGCAGAAGCGGGCAGAGGCGGGGCAGAGGCGGGCAGATGGCGCAGAGCGGCAGAGGGGCAGAGGGCGAGGCGGGCAGAGGCGGGAGAGGGGCAGAGGCGGGAGAGGCCGGGCAGAGCGGGAGAGGCGGGCAAAGAGGCGGGCAGAGGCGGGCAAGAGGCGGGCAGAGGGGCAGAGGCGGGCCAGAGGCTGGGGCAGAGGCGGGCAGAGGCGGCAGAGGCGGGCAGAGGCGGGACAGAGGCGGCAAGAGGCGGGCAGAGGCGGCAGTAGGCGGGCAGAGGCGGTGGCAGAGGGGCAGAGGCGCAGAGGCGGGGCAGAGCCGGGTAGAGGCGGCGAGGCGGGCAGAGGCGGCAGAGGCGGGCAGAGGCGGGCAGAGGCGGGCAGAGGCGGCAGAGGGGGCAGAGGCGGGCAGAGGGGGCAGAGGCGGGAGAGGCGGGCAGAGCGGGCAGAGGCGGGCAAGGCGGGAGAGGCGGGCAGAGGCGGGCGAGGCCGGGCAGAAGGCGGGCAGGGGGCAGGGGCGGGCAGAGGCGGCAAGGCGGCGGTGCGGGCAGATGGCGGGCAGAGCGGGCAGAAGCGGGCAGAGGCGGGCAGAGGCGGGCAGAAGGCGGCAGAGGCGGGCAGAGGCGGGCAGAGCGGGCAGAGGGGCAGAGGGGCAGAGGCGGGCAGAGGCGGGCAGAGGCGGGCAGAGCGGGCGAGGCGGGGAGAGGCGGGAGAGGCGGGCAGGGCGGGCAGAGGCGCAGAGCGGCAGAGGCGGCAGAGGCGGCAAGGCGGGCAGAGGCGGGAGAGGCGGGCAGAGGCGGGCAGGCGGCAGAGGGCGGCAGAGGCTGGCAGAGGCGGGCAGAGGGGCAGAGGCGGGCAAGGCGGGCAGAGGCGGGGCAGAGGCGGGCAGAGGCGGGCAGAGGCGGGCGAGGCGGGGCAGAGGTCGGGCAGAGGCGGGCGAAGGCGGCAGAGGCGGGCAGAGGCGGGCAGAGGCGGCAGAGGCGGGCAGAGGGGCAGAGGCGGGCAGAGGCGGGCAGAGGCGGGCAGAGGCGGTGCAGAGGCGGGCAGAGGCCGGGCAGAGGCGGGCAGAGGCGGGATGAGCGGGCAGAAGGGGGCAGAGGCGGGCAGAGGCGGGAAGCAGGGCGGGGCAGAGGCGGGCAGAGGCGGGCAGAGGCGGGCAGAGGCGGGCAGAGGCGGGCAGAGGCGGAGAGGCGGGCAGAGGCGGGCGAGAGGCGGGCGAGCGGGCAGAGGCGGCAGAGGCGGATAGCGGCAGAGGCGGGCAGAGGGGCAGAGGCGGGCAGAGGCGGCATACCGAGGCGGGCAGAGGGGGCAGGAGGCGGGCAGAGGTCGGCTGGACGCGGGCGGTCTGACGGACGGACGGGCGGACGGTGACGGACGGACGGAGACGGACTGACGGGGGGCGGGCGGGCGGGCGGCGGCGGGCGGGCGGGGGGCGGGCGCGCGGGGGAGCGAGAGGCTGCGGGGAGGGTGGGGGGGCGGATCACGCTGAGAAGACTTCGTTGCTGCTGCGCGGTACTCACAGTTTGCCATGCTGTAACAGCCACGTTCCAGATCCTGGCATGTCTGTGATTTATAATCATTTGTTAGTCATGTACCAGAAGATGGAGCTGAAGATGATATAGTGCGAGGGGATAATCACTCGTATCGTGGCGCGCGCATACCTAAATAAAATATGTTGAAAACATTATGCTATTAACGAGATTTCATAACAATATTTGTAAAATGTGCATATTAATAATAATAATAATAATAATAATATAAATGTAATAGGATTTTTTGTTGGCCTGTAATTCTGTTTAATAATAATAATAATGAATAATAAATAATAATAGGAAGAAGAAGAATATATGAACATGGAAGCTAAAAAAATGTTAAATTGTATACGTAAAAATGCTTCGATAGCCTTGAGTTAGATTTGAACTACCTACTTCCAATAAGATTTGTAAAATATAAGTGCTGAAAGGATAATGATATTTTTTCAATAATTGTATCCGAAATCAACGCCTAAACATTACAATCTTTGTCCGGAGAATTGCGTGGTTAATGGGTTGAAACATTTGGCAGGGTGTTATTTCAATTTTCCGGACATCTAGCTATGCATAAAAGTATTCGAACGTGGAATGAAAAGGACTGACCAGTTCATGGCGCCATCAGGGATATGCTGAATGCAATAGGTGTTGCCACCCTCCCAGCCCTCAATGACAGCGCTTCGAGCTACATTCCATACGTCAGAAAGTTTCTTGGGGAATTGTAGCCCATTCAAGGAAGGTGCTGCAGTGAGTGAGGTATCGTGTGGTTAGTGAGGCTGCAAAAGTCGCGTTCCTAAACATCCAAATAGGTGTTCGTAGGTTTCTGTTTGTTTCGGTAGTAGCTCACGTTTATAGAAGAGATGCGAGCACTGTATTATATTGGATTGATGTCAGAATGTGTTTGTGGAAGAATATAACAAGGTTAACGATAATTGGTTTGAAGATAGCGATATCAAACGAATTTCGAACAAGTATTATTATCGTATAGGGTAGTAAGTAAGTTGAGAAGGGAGAGTGGATTTTGAGAGTGTAATGGTTTAAGATATTTGGAAGGACCCAACCTGCATAATAATAATTGCAATCCAAGATATGTTGTTCATGGGATCAACCATTGTTGACGTAGCGTTACAAAAATGATGTAATGCGGGACATCATAGTTTAGTTTTTTTATACTGCGATAACCATGAGATTATTGGTCGTCAGTCAATAGGAAATGTAAAGTGGCAAACGTTTCTATTCTGGCAAGAGGAAAGCAATACTTCAATACTTATTGATTTTTTTAAACTAAGTAAGGATCACCATTTTATACTGATCTAGGTCTGCGTTTAGTATACAATTGTAGTCTTAATCATAAGGAATTCTGATACGATTGCGTAATTGTAGAGTTTGATTCTGTCTAAAATTTTAATATATTTTCAGACCAATACAGTTATTATTATTTGATTTAAGGGTTGTGCGTCTCTGATTCTATTATAATGATGCGGATTAAGTGAACTGTAATCCTAATTACTGCATTGGTCCACGTGTCATAAGTAACATCCTGGAAGACACAAAGGCTTCATTCGTATATTGACTTTTTGTGGATGCGGAGGCTCGAGTGTCAAGTTGTGTTAAAAAGTATAAAAGGAAATGAAAGATGATACCACATGATGTGCAAATGTTCATTGATGCTAACAGATTTTGTTCGCACGAGGAACTGTTCCTATGTTGGAGTATCGGCTTTTGAAGAGAGCCTGTACATGATAACACTCGTCAGTTCTTCTGTCTCATCTTCCTTTGGGCGTGCGGAACTGCGAAGTAAAAATTTATAGTTCCGTTTTCAATGAACGGCATTGAAGATTCAGAAGTCACAAATAATATTTCGCAGACAGAGTAATAATTCGTAGTCGTATACGATGTCACATGCATTTCGAATTACAAGAAAAGATAGTTCTTTTGCATGTAAGTGGCACTGTAATTTTAGTTAGAGAAAAATTTGAATCTATTAACTTTATTTTTACATAATTCTTTTAATACGATTTTCAATGTTCTATTTTTACACCTTATTTAGAGAATAAATGTCTTTTCGAGTGATATTTTAGGTGAAATAAATGCTTGAACTTCGGATTAAAATAAGTCAGATGCAGCAGAAAAGACCATACTAGGTAACTGCGGGTATTGAGGTCAATTGCTCGATTTTTTGTAGCTTGAACTCACGCCTTGTTTTGCGCGTTCTTCTCGATTTTCGAGCCATTTTCACCTTCCCCCGACACTCCGACTCTCGCGCTTTCAAAGTCGGCGCTTTTGTGGCGGTGGGGGTGCGGCGTGTGGGGCGTGGGATGGTGGACGGGGTGGGGCGGGGTGTGGGTGGGTGGGCGGGGTGGGGCGGGGTGGGGGGGCGGGGTGGGGCGGGGGGGGCGGGACGGGACAGACTGAGACGGGAGGGGGACGGGGGGGGAGGGGAGGGGGCGGGTAGGGCGGGGCGGGGCGGGGTCGGGGTGAGCGGGGCGGTCAGGGGGAAGCGGGGCGGAGAGGGGGAGGCGGGGGTGGGGGGGGGCAGTGGCGGGCGTGGCGGCAGGGTAGGGGTGGCAGGCCGGGCGGCGTGCGTCACGTGGTGCCTGACTGCGTTTTGCTTCAACCATCGTATTAGCGAGCGCGCGTATGCAGAGTGGAGACCGCACGAGTAATAGGATGCAAGGCTGAGTCTGAGCGGTGGGGAACGTGACTGCAGGGTGATCGGACCTTTTCGGAGTGTTAACAGGCGACTTCATATTCGGGAAAAATATATCCGCCTAAATCTGGGAAAGTACAGCGATTTTGATATTCTGAACTAGAAAATGAAATTGTTTTTATTTTCACAATAACATATTAACCGACCTCCGTACATTTATGGAAATGTTTTTTAATGATTTGGCATTGTTTGCCTATAATGGCGAGCACGTTGGAGTACGCGCTTGTAATAATTGTAACTAGCTCATGTATTAAGTTATTTACTTATTGATTGATTCAAAATTAGTCAAAACTGAATATGAAACGGTGGGGACGAAACCTTGCGCACGTTTTGTTGAGCTAAGAAGATCATTTGGCTCTGGGATGGAACGTCTTCGAATAATTATCTTTCTCAGACGTCTTCATTTGCCACCTTGATCACGTCGTCTGTAGAATTCAAAGATACGCTGTTTGAGACCAAAACACAACAAACAAGGAATAGAAAAATGAACCAATCTAAAAACAGTTGTAATCTGTTTTTTTTTAGTTACTTTTAACGTTATTTTAGAAATGTCAATTGAAAGTGAATTCTGATCTTATTTACTAATTCTCATCAGAAAGTTTTGGTGAGTTTATATACATCCATTTGTATTCGTGCGTTTGGAAAACTGTCTGGTCGACTATGAACGTACGCAAGGTAATACTTGAAACATGCCAGTATATTCTATAAACTCGATGGTTGGCAATTAATCACAGTAACACTCTACTTTTGGGGTGCGTCCACCACCTCATGCCTCGCCGAGCAATCTTCCCTGCCTTAATCAGGTATTACGCCCCACACCCCGGTGCCGCCATCTCCTAACACGTCCCGTGTCCTCTCCGCCCTTTCATCCCAACTCATCTGTTCAGCCGCGCTCTGCTGACTCACCATGTTCTCTGTTTTACCTCCTGACTGCTCCGTTCCCGCTCAAGCATCCCTCCTCTTCCATAAGAGTGTTCACGGCAAGCTTCCCAGTCGCCCTCGAACCAACGCATGGGCAGCGCATAGACAGAAGCTTTCCACACCTAGGGCCGGTTTCATCTCCGGCCTATATGGCTCAAAGCAACTCTTCGAGGTATTTCCGGTTTTCCAGTTTCTTGCTGCATCTACTTTTCTACAACAACGTTTCCATTATCATATAATACTCATTAGATGCAGAAAGCTGACGTGGTGTAGACCTAGGTAGTTTTTATGCTCGTAACCGCTTGTAAAAAGAAAGAAGATAAGAAAGAAGAAAAGAAGGAAGAAAAGAAGGAAGAACGGAAAGAAAAAAGATGAAAGAAAGAAAAGATGAAAGAAAGAAAAGAATGAAAGAAAGAAATAATGAAAGAAAGAAAATTTTATTAAAAAAAGAAAAAATAATGAAAGAAAAAGAAAAACAATAAAATCACTGACGTAATTTTCTCAACCCCCAATCATCGTGTTCTCTCGCGACTTTCATTTCTTCTTGATATTTCTTTCCGTGGATCTGGCGTTGAATCTGTGTACTCAGGCGACCTGCAACCCTTCTTCCTAAGTTCGCGTCTCGTTAAATCCGCGTTCTTCTAACTTCATTCTCTTGGCTTCGCG
The DNA here is from genome assembly GCA_017312745.1 of Gryllus bimaculatus. Classification (NCBI taxonomy): domain Eukaryota; kingdom Metazoa; phylum Arthropoda; class Insecta; order Orthoptera; family Gryllidae; genus Gryllus; species Gryllus bimaculatus. The sequence goes on from BOPP01000103.1 coordinate 3,088,687, forward strand.
CCTTTGGTCCCAAACCCGTCGCATTTCTCGCCCATCTTCTCCGCCTCGCGAGTTGCGAAGTCTGCATCCGCT
>BOPP01000103.1:3088783-3107361 GCA_017312745.1 Gryllus bimaculatus
CTTTAAATAATAACAAAAAAGCCGTTTCGTATGCTTTTATATTACTGGCAGGACAAATAACGAAGTCCATAAATCGCTTTAAAAGCAAATCTATCACTTTTGCGGGAGTCTTTAGTACAGAAAAACAAATACCCATTTAAATAACGACGATTATTCAGAGATTTTCCTCATGCAAGTACTTATGAAATCCATTTTGATAGAAATTAAGCTGGAAAAGACACGTAGATTTTGTTGTAGGAAAGCCTTAAAAATGAGTACAGCAAACGCGAAGGAAATTGCTTATTATCGTTTTGTTCGTCAAATTAATGGAATATGGAAAACAATTTGTTGGGCGTTCCGCACAAAAGTATGTAGTGTAAAAATTGGAATCGGAATTCAAGTAGAAGCAGGTTAAATTTACTTTTCAGGGCACAGAAATGGCAGGATGGATTCACTCCCGAAAAACGGGCGGTCGTAGTAAGACTCCGCGCTGTATAAAGCTTCATAATGTAATCAAGGCTTAGAAAGAAATTAACGGCGCTCAAGTATTTTCTACATACATCAGCTACAGACCTGAGAAATAGTTGGTTACAGAGCGAGCATAAGTAATATTTGTGGAAGTGTGTGTCGTGCAGTGTAGAACCCAGAGAAATAATGAAGGAAGTATTAAAGGGTCCATAAGTTTGAAGGGGAAGTGTGGTTTTAACTGAACCAAAAATTCAGGTGAGTAAGCTTATAGGATGTTTCCTTTTAAGGTAATTTATGTTTATGAATGGACAGTTTTAACATTATTATTTTTATTACTATCGTTGTTTTATCAGCTGTTTTATTGTTTCTATTGATTATTGTACGCATTATTATTATTTTATAATCAATAATTATTATTATCATATATTGAATTTGCATGTTGGTAAAATTTATGTATATCATATATACATGTCGTTATCTCACACTTGCCCTCTTCTCGAGTGCTTTCGCTATCTTGTCTTTGTTTCCCTCCGCACGTCCTTTTTCAGCGCGAAAAGCCTCTCCCTTTCTGTTGCGCGTGGTTGTTAATGATTCCGGGCGCGTCAATTACTTGAGGTCATTAGTCCCCCGTAAATGTAGTGCGTGTTTTTTCCCTCGGGCAGGCGGCTGGTAATCTTCCACTGCTGATGGCGAGATTCTGGGCCGATCGGCTAGCGGGTTTCTCTCAAACCCGGTATCTCCACCAGCGGTGCACCGCCTCAGATGAAACAAGCTCTAAGCTTCCGACGGGTCTCCCGGCATAGTGAATAGTGGTAGGCATTGTGTATATATATACATATATATATATATATATATATATATAATATATATATATATAATATATATATATGTGTGTGTGTGTGTGGTGTGTGTGTGTGTCACTAGATTAGTAAGAATAGGACAAGGAAGATGAAGGAAAGAAGCGCGTGTTCCATAGCCTCTTTGTAGTGTAACTGCTCCGCGCATTCGCTGATATTGATCGGAAGAAACCGCAGAAAACTACGATGCAGAGCAGCGGCCACAGAAGTCCCTATCCAGACGACTGAAATCGTCTTAGCTGACAAGCTAGTGTCGAAAGGCTTACGAGCTGTCGGAGACTCATACCAGGACCTAGGTCCAGAGGCACTGCAGTGACATCATTTGATGCACGGAGCCACCTCTTCCGTTCCTCGGTCTGTGTTCGCCACCTGCAGGAGAGCGGATGCAGTCGAAGCATTCCTACTTGCTTCTTTACTGAAATCGCACTAGCTCATAGCGGAGCCAATGAAGAACAAACGTCGCAAATTTTTATTATAACTTAGTTAACATTTATTTCATTTCATTTAATTTTAATCGTAGCTCTTTTCAAAATTTGCAAGTTATATTTTAAACCTAAAACGTCACGTGCGTTTCAATTGTATATCATATCATGTTCTGAGGCAACACACATCAGAGAAAAAAGTTTCAAGCAGCCTGTTGTGACAGTTGAGGCAAAAATGTATATCTATGTAATTGTAAAAAAATAAAAAAGTATAGGACGCATTATTGGCATGCCTGCAGAATCTTTGCTAGGGTACCTATTGTCACCTTTCGCGTGCCGCGGACCCAGTCCCTGCCTGCCGTACAGGCCGCATGTGGCAGGTCCCCCGCCCGCCCGCCCCCGCCCTCGCCTCGCTAGCGCCCTGCTGAGGCGAACCAGAGCCGCTGCGGGGTTTGTCTTTGCGGCTATCGGCGCCGAGTCCGGAATCACTCCTGGCATGGAGCGCCAGGCCTCGCCCTGGCGAGGCAGCTGGGAGGTGCAGGGCGAAAGCGCCGGGGAACCCAAGTCTGTGGTTTTGCGGTTTGGGGCGAGTGGTCGGGGGTGGAAGGTGGTGTCGGGGTTTTTTTGTTGCCCAAGGGGGGCGGGAAACGCAATTGGGGTTGGGGGGAAGCCGGGGGAACGGATGAGGACTCGAGGCGGAGGAGGGATGCGACATCGAAGTCCATGTTTTCAAAACATCCCCGATGTTCTATAAAAGCATCCGATGTTTTACATATTTGTAGAGATGTATATCGATACATACGTAGACACAGCCCCTGCGGAAATTAGATTCACCCACTGAAAAACGAACGGTTAATGTTAGAGTTAATAAAACCTTTTTGCATAAGCTAAAGAACCTTAGATCATTCCACTTCTGAGCTTTCAACTCTATTGAGCAACTCGAACTGCCGCATGCGCAGACGCTGAAATAAGACACGCTACGATCCTGGAACTGCTTAGCTGTTATTAAAACCTACCAATAAACTTACTAATAAAAACATCGATTTTTAAACATATTACGTGTTTTTTTTGTCGATGTCATTTTACAACGAGTTTTTAATTTTACAAAGGATTCTCTTTTGCGAGGGGGAGACTGGGAGGAGATGCGAGGAGTCCGGGTGGAGAAGAGGCGGCGGCGAAAGGTTAGATGCGGCGGTTTTGATTAATTAATCCTTGGTGTTTTCCAGTGCGTCAGCTGCTAAGCGTTCATTAGTCCCATAAAGTGTAGTGCAGCTGTTTATAGCTGGATGTAACGGTGATCTTCCCCCGCCTAAGGGCGAGTCCGGCGCCAACACGACAGCGAGGATGCGGGGTTTTCAATCCACCAGATATCCTTCCCCACCAGCAAGCACGACCCAGCGGGACATATTCGAGGCTCCCGACCGATCTCCGCCGTTAATGGTGGTGTAGTGATGTAAGTGTATGAAGTCACGAAGGGGCAGAATAGAAAAAGGAAGGGCGAGGAAAGAGAGCGAAAGCGCGCGCCATCTATGGCCCGTTTGTAGTGTAGTGCTGTCCCGATATTCATCTCATATTGTATCGAAAAAAAAAAAAACGCGGAAGACTATAACCGAACAGAGCAAAGCTCGGCTAGAAATTCTTCCTGCCAGAACAGCGGCTGAAACGCCACCAAGCTTTTCTAGCTAGATTCGGAAAAATCCTGCACCAGGGGGACTCGAACTAGGACCTCCGGACAGGGGCCACTGAGGTCACATCATTGAAGCTTCCTGAGCCACCTTTGCCAGAGATGGACGTGGGGGAAGGCAGTGTGTGAGGCGGGAGGAGCTGGGAGCTATAACGCAGGAGGAATAAGCCGGAATAAGGCGGAAGCGGGAGAGGCGGGGTGGAGTCGCGGAGTGCGGCGGAGCGCCGGGGGCGGCGGTGGTCCAATTAGGGCGCGCTTGCGCGGCGCCTGCCGTGCAGTCATCCGTCTCCTCTCTCTCGACTGCCGTGACGATGGGCGTGCGTTCGCTCTGCGCACAGAGGCTCCCGGGCGCCGGCGCCCGCCGCCCCGTCCGCCAGCGCAGGCGAAGCGGCGCGAGTGAGGTCGCTCACAGCGCGCGCTGAGGCCTTGTCATCAGTGCCAGAGATGCGTAGCACAGACCGGGCGCCGGCGTTTTCCTCATCGCAGATACACTAAGGTCGAATTCAAGCCAGATGAGGAATTCCCACGCGCTGACCGTTGTCAAATGGTACTTCGTGATTTCGCCGATCATACAAGATGTACCATGTAGAACTACAGTAACCGATCAGACAGATTTCTTTCAGTATTTCATCTCCTCCATCGTCGTCTATCGAATCTTCTCACACACATTCACCGACGACATTGTCAACGCCTTTCGATTACTTCCAATCCGCCGTGCAGTGATCTCCACTTCTCTCACACACAGCCATCACACCACACACTACGTCACTGCTATTTAGATGTTTCGAGAGATGAGTCGGGCGGCCTTACGCAGCATGTCCTGCTGGGCGGTGGCCCCGATGGTGAGGTAGCGGCGTTCCCTCGGAGGCTGTTTCAGACTCTGAGGCTCGGAGAGAAGGACATCCATACATCCAAATTAATGCAAGAAGACGTATCACATTTTAAGCAAGAAAGGTTTGAAACGAATAATATTCAGGCCTTACGCTTAATTATTTCCTGAGAACAATGTGTTACAAAGACTGAAATGTTGAATTTGAAGGATTGGCTGCGTAGGCCTTTCAAAAACTATACAGTTTGCCAGCCATCTGTTTTCTGTCTTAATTAATAAAGTAGGCCATATAATTGGCATTCGCCGTGCAGCGAGCTACTCCTCCATTCCAATCCCGAACGCTGAAGTGTTCGGCGACGTGTCTCCTTTGATAGTGTCTAAAAACGACACGCAGTGGGTGGGCGGAATACCGAGGGTTCCGCGCTAAGGCGAATCGCCAAGCAGCCCGTCACTACTCGGAATTCACGAGCCGCGTTTGCTCTGGATTCGCAGAATGCCGCAGTGTGTGAGCCGCCGTTAACGTTCATCTCTACGTACGCATTGAAAATGCCTGTAGATATGTGCTCATTTGTAAGAGCTTATTTCCAAACCGGCGTTTGATTTCCATTTCCTAGTTGTGTTTTAAAAATTCTGATATTTATATTTAGATTTATTTTAAATTATTTTGTCAAAAACTGCCATGTGAGTATGGGTGCAGATACGCGCCACGTTTAGTGCAGTTCCAGAACACCTTCCTATTCATATTTAATTATAACATGTTTAACTAGAACGTTTCATTTCAATATGAAATAGATTAAGATATAAGTTTGAAAGTTCAAGTTTCTTTAAATAAGCTTTACAAGTGAAGTTCTTAAAATGTATTACACCGTTTTTCACAATCCAGCCTAAACATTGTGAACACAAATTGCATTTCATGTTAGTTTCGTAGTAAGCTAGAAAGTAAAAACAATAATTAGAAAAAAATCTGTGTGACTTGTGGAGAGAAGCATAATCTGTAACATTTTTACATTCACTTGAAAGGCACTTCTAGTCTTTTGACGTATCTATTGATAACGTTTACGGCAGTGATTCTAACCATCTATACACTTAATTTGTTAGAATGCATTTTGTTCCTTGTGAATCCAAGATCTACTTCTTATTGATACCAAATGTACGCCTTCGTGACATGATCTATAAGTGAACTAACTTGTTTAAAGTGGTAAGAAGGAATGTGGTTGTCTTCAATTAATAAACTTCAGTACCTATTTTTTTGTGTCTCGCAGTCTTACACACTGTTTCACGAAGTTAACAAACCACCACACTGTTCATGATCCACCACATTTTCAGACTTTTTCGACAGATACGCGATTAAGTCACTCGTGAAGAAATTGTTATAGGAGGACACTATTCTGTCCGTCGTTTACACTCCGGTGACCGTATACTATTTTAATTGTCTTCACACTGGCAATTGTACATACAGTTTAAGACCAGATTTTACCGGTGAGTCTGTGCAGGGGTTCCTAGTTTTGTGTCCCGGCGGTTGCCGGAATTTCGATCTACGACATAAGGGTGACCCTAACCATGAGATTCTATCGCCAGCTACCCACTTAGGGAGTTTTCGTTTGCCTTCGCGATCATTTCGGACGAATGCTCTAAAATCGAGCAGCGGGATCGTGCCGCCGATCTTTCTTTCTCTTCCTTGTCCATTATCTCTCCTTATTCAATGACACGTAATTCAAATGCACTATCTATATATGTTGTGGATAGTGCGGAACCTGAAAAGATTGATCCGGCTTGGTGGTAGTTATTGTAGGACGATTCATGAGGGATATCTCCGTAGGCTAACGGTAGGCGGCGCCGTAAATCATTTAGTGAGAAGCGATCACCGCACCTACAGCGATCAACATTCACGAATACCATAGAGCCGACGTGCATGAACCCGTCAATTAATCAAGCACAAATGACAGAGCGGACCATGCGTAAGTCAGATTAAGAGGAACTCAAATGTGGATTTTCAATGTTTGGATTTTTGCAGCCAGAGCTTGCATTCTCCTGCTGGCACTTTAAAGAGGCGAAGTATGAGAGAGAAAAGCGCTCTCTGTTCTGTATCTCACGCAAAATTAAAGTGATACATGATGTACAAAGATAAGATTTAATGGACGACTTGTGACCGGCAGCAGGCGAAAAATCTGTTGAACAAGGCTCACATAAAATGGGTTTCCAAAAACCAATGCACTGCTGGAGTTTCCCTTTTGTCTGAATGCTATGGGTGTACACGATTTGCAATTGTTGTACAACAGAGTTAAGAAACTGATTCATTGTTTTGGGTGACAGGATATTGGAAACATCGATCCCAAGTCCTCTATTATAAATGTGTTATTTGAAGCGGCAATGTAGGTGCCTTATACTCCAAACTCACAAGGCTCAACTGATATCCTCGCTTGCCGTTTTGGCCGGCCTCGAGCCTCTTCGCACGTGGTCCGCCGCCCGATGATTTTGGGCCGGGGAACGCGCTGCAACGAATAGGGCTTAAATTCCCCGTTGCGCCGCGCCGGGTTTTGACGGGCTGGAATCGGCGGTTGGCCCCCGCTCCCCCCCGAGGCCCGGCGCGCGCGGCCGCGGAAAAGCTTCCGATAAGCGAAACAAGGCGGGATGCCGTGCCGATGCTATCGGTCGTCCGTTAAAGTATCGATTTGGAGGTTTCAGCGCTTTATTCGTATATCTTGACGGTAGCGGGCCCCGCGAGCGCGGCTCATCGACCGCCCCTCCTGTGGCTCTCCCCCCTCCCAGCCATTCCCCTTCCCCCGCCCCCGCCCCGCTGTTTGCGCCCGCTTCCGAGCCTCGTTACCAGACTCATCGTATCAAAGATATTACGAATAAACGCTGAAACCTCCAATGCGATACTTTACGGCCGCCGATAGCATCGCGATCGGGGATCCCGCCCTTGTTTCGCTTATCGGAAGCTTTTCCGGGCGCGCGCGCGGGCCTGGGCCTGGGGGGGCGGGGGGCCAACCGCCGATTCCAGCCGTCAAAACCCCGGCGCGGCGCACGGGGAATGTTAGAGGACGCACCTATCGATTGCAGCGCGTTCCACGCGGCCCAAAATCATCGGGCGCGACCACGTGGCGAAGAGGGCTCGAGGCGCGGGCAAAGCGCAAGCCGAGGGATACAGTGAGCCTTGTGAGGTTTGGAAGTATAAAGCGACCTACATTGCCGCTTCAATCAACACATTTGATATAGAGGACTGGGATCGATGTTTCAATACCTGTCACCCCAAACAATGGAATCAGTTTCCTTAATCTGTTGTACAACAATTGCAAATCGTGTACACCCCATACATGTCAGACAAAAGGGAAACTCAGCAGTGTGCATGTTGGTTTTTGGAAACCCATTTTATGTGGACTTGTTCAACAGATTTTTCGCTGCTGCCGGTCACAAGTCGTCCTTAAGATCTTTCTTTGTACATCTGTATCACTTTAATTTTGCGTGAGATACAGAACAGAGAGCGCTTTTCTCTCTATACTTCGCCTTCTTTATAAAGTGCCAAGAGATGAATGCAAGCTCTGGCTGCAAAATCCAAACATTGAAAATCCACATTTGAGTTCCTCTTTAATCTGACGTACGCATGGTCGCTCTGTCATTTGTGCTTGATTAATTGACGGTTCATGGCACGTCGGCTGCTATGGTCATTCGTGAATGTTTGATCGCTGTAGGTGGCGGTGATCCTTTCTCACTAAATGATTTACGGCGCCGGCCTACACGTTAGCCTACGGAGGATTTCCCTCCATGAATCTCCTACAATAAGGCACCACCGAAACCGGATCAATCTTTAGGTTCCCGACTGATCCCACAACATATATGATAGTGCATTTGAATTACGTGTCATTGAATAAGGAGAGATAATGGGACAAGGAAGAGAAAGGAAAGATCGCGCACGGTCCGTGGCTCGATTGTTAGAGGCATTCGTCCGATATTGATCGGAGAGGCAACGGAAAACTCCCTAAGTGGGTAGCTGGCCGATAGAATTCTCAGGCTTAGGTCGACCCAGTTATGTCGCTAGAATCGAATATCCGGCACCGCCGGGACACAAAACTAGGACCCCTGCACAGACTCAGCGGTAATAATCTGGTCTAAACTTATAAGGTAGCAATTGCAGTGTGATAGACAATTAAAATAGGGATACGGTTACCGGAGTGTAAACGACGGACAGAATAGTGTCCTCCTATTTAACAATTTATTCACAGTGCTTAATCGCGTATCTGGTCGAGAAAGTCTTGAAAATGTGGTGGATCATGAACATGTGGTGGTTTGTATACTTCGTGAAACAAGTGTGTAAGACTGCAGACACAAAAATAGGTGACTGAAGTTTATAATTGAAGACAACACATCCCTTCTTACCACTTTAAACAAGGTAGTTCACTTATAGATCATGTCACGGAAGGCGTACATTGTATCAATAAGAAGTAGATCTTGGATTCAAAGGAACAAAATGCATTGTAACAATTAAGTGTATAGAGTGTTTAGAATCACTGCCGTAAACGTTATTCAGATAGGATACGTCAAAAGACTAGAAGTGCTTTCAAGTGAATGTAAAAATGTATACAGATTATGCTTCTTCTCCACAAGTCACACAGATTTTTTTCTATTATTGTTTTTACTTTCTAGGCTTACTACGAACTAACAATGAAATGCAATTTGTGTTCACAATGTTTGGCTGGATTGTGAAAAACGGTGTTAAGACATTTTAAGAACTTAACTTTAAAGCTATTTAAAGAACTTGAACTTTCACTTATATTTAATCTATTCATAGTTGAAATGAAAACGTTAGTTAAAATGTTATAATTAAAATGATAGGAAGGTGTTCTGGAACTCACGAAAACGTGCGCGTATCTGCCACCCATACGTCACATGCAGTTTTTTGACAAAATAAATTTAAAATAAATCTAAATATAAATATCAGATTTTTAAAACACAACTAGAAAATGGAAATCGAGATACGCCGGTTTGGAAATAAGCTCTTCAAATGAGCACATATCTACAGGCATTTCAATGGCGGTACGTAGAGATGGAACGTTAAGGCGGCTCCACACATGCGGCATTCTGCGAATCCAGAGCAACCGCTCGCTGAATTCCGAGTAGTGTGGACGGGCTGCTTGCGATTCGCCTAGCGCGGAACCCTCGGTATTCGCCCTACCCACTGCGTGTCGGTTTTTAGGACACATCAAAGGGAGACAACGTTCGCCGAACACTTCAGCTGTTCGGGATTGGAATAGGAGTAGCTCGCTGCACGGCGAATGCCGAATATATGGGGCCTACTTTATGTAATTAAGGAACAGGAAAACAGATGGCTGGGCAACTGTATAGTTTGAAAGCCTACGCAGCCAATCCTTCAATTCAACATTCAGTTATTGTACCATTGTTCCTAGGAATAATTAAGCGTAAGGCTGAAATGATTATTCGTCAACACTTCTGTGCTAAAATGTGATACTCTTTGGCATTAATATTGGATGTTGATGGCCTTCCTCTGCCGAGTCCTCAGAGTCTGAAACAGCCTCCGGGGAGGGACGCCGGCTACCTCCACCAGCGGGGCACCGCCCCAGCAGGGACATGCTCGGTAGGCGCCCGACTCATCTCTCGACACACGTAGTAGTGTAATGCATGGACGTACGTGTGTGGGTTGTGGATGTGTGTGTGTGTGTGTGTGAGAGAGAGAGAGAGAGAGAGAGAGGGAGGGAGATGGAAGATAACATGAAAGGGAAAATCTCGTTGCGTTTCGTGTTAGGGTAGTGCTACGGTATTTACATGGTACTGATCGGCGAAATCACGAAGTACCGATCAGAACGGTCAGGCGCTGGAATTCCTCATACTGGCTGAATTCGACCTAGGGTATCTGGCGAGTGAGGAAAACTCCGGCCCCGTCGTGCTACGCATCCTCTGGCACTGAGACAGCGTCAGCGCTGGCTGTGAGCTACCTCACTCGCGCCCTGCTTCGCCTGCGCTTGCGGGCGGGGGCGGGCGGCGCCGGCGCCCGGAGCCTCTGTGCGCAGAGCGAACGCACGCCATCGCACGCAGGTCGAGAGAGGGAGAGCGGATGACTGCACGGCCAGGCGCCCCGCAGCGCGCCCTAATTGGACCCACCGCCGCCCCCGGCCGCTCCGGCCGCACTCCCGTATCCACCCTCGCCTCCTCCCGCCTTCGCTCCTCCTGCGCTTTTCCTCCTGCGTTAGCTCCAGCCTCCTCCCCGCCTCCACACTCCTTCCCCCACGTCCATCCTCTGGCAAAGGTGGCTCAGAGCTTCAACTGATGTGACCTCAGTGCCCCTGTCCGGAGGTCCTAGGGTTCGAGTCCCCCCGGTGGCAGGATTTCCGAATCTAGCTAGAAAGCTTGGTGGCGTTCAGCCGCTGTCTGCAGGAGAATTCTAGCGGCGAGCTGCTCTGTTCGGTAGTCTTCCGTGTTTTTTTTTTTTTCGATCAATATGAGATGAATATCGGAGCAGTACACTAACAAACGGGCCATAGATCGCGCGCTTTCGCTCTCTTTCCTCGCCCTTCCTTGTTCTATTCTGCCCCTTCGTGACTCATACACTTACATTCACTACACCACCATTAACGCGGGGAGACCGGTCGGGAGCCTCGAATATGTCCCGGCTGGGTCCGTGGCTTGCTGGTGGGAGATATCTGGTGGATGAAAACCCCGCATCCTCGCTGTCGTAGTTGGCGCCGGATCTCGCCCTCTAGCGGGGGAAGATCACCGCTACATCCAGCTATAAACAGCATGCACTACACTTATGGGACTAATGACCTTAGCAGCTGACGCACCTGGAAACACCAATGGATTAATTAATCAAAACCGCCGCAATCTAACCTTCGCCCCGCCTCTTCTCCACCCGGACTCCTCCGCATCTCCTCCCCAGATCCTCCCCCTCGGCAAAAGAGAATCCTTTGTAAAATTAAAACCTCGTTGTTAATAATACATCGGACAAAAAACACGTATATGTTTAAAAATCGATGTTTTTATTAGTAGTTTATTGTAGGTTTTAATAACAGCTAAGCAGTTCCAGGATCGTAGCGTGTCTTAACTTTCAGCGTCTGCGCATGCGCAGTTCGAGTTGCTCATGAGTTGAAGCTCAGAAGTGGAATGATCTAAGGTTCTTTAGCTATGCAAAAAGGTTTTATTAACCTCTAACATTAACGTTCGTTCAGTGGGTGAATCTAATTTCGCAGGGCTGTGTCTACGTATGTATCGATATACATCTCTACAAATATGTAAAACATCGATGCTTTTATAGAAACATCGATGGTTTGAAAACATGGACTTCGATGTCGCATCCCTCCTCCCGCCTCGAGGTCCTCATCCGTCTCCGCTTCCACATGCGTTCCCGCCCCCCTTGGGCAACAAAAAAACCCCGACACCACCTTCCACCCCCGACCACTCGCCCCAAACCGCAAAACCACAGACTTGGGTTCCCCGGCGCTTTCGCCCTGCACCTCCCAGCTGCCTCGCCAGGGCGAGGCCTGGCGCTCCATGCCAGGAGTGATTCCGGACTCGGCGCCGATAGCCGCAAAGACAAACCCCGCAGCGGCTCTGGTTCGCCTCAGCAGGGCGCTAGCGAGGCGAGGGCGGGGGCGGGCGGGCGGGGGACCTGCCACATGCGGCCTGTACGGCAGGCAGGGACTGGGTCCGCGGCACGCGAAAGGTGACAATAGGTACCCTAGCAAAGATTCTGCAGGCATGCCAATAATGCGTCCTATACTTTTTTATTTTTTTACAATTACATAGATATACATTTTTGCCTCAACTGTCACAACAGGCTGCTTGAAACTTTTTTCTCTGATGTGTGTTGCCTCAGAACATGATATGATATACAATTGAAACGCACGTGACGTTTTAGGTTTAAAATATAACTTGCAAATTTTGAAAAGAGCTACGATTAAAATTAAATGAAATGAAATAAATGTTAACTAAGTTATAATAAAAATTTGCGACGTTTGTTCTTCATTGGCTCCGCTATGAGCTAGTGCGATTTCAGTAAAGAAGCAAGTAGGAATGCTTCGACTGCATCCGCTCTCCTGCAGGTGGCGAACACAGACCGAGGAACGGAAGAGGTGGCTCCGTGCATCAAATGATGTCACTGCAGTGCCTCTGGACCTAGGTCCTGGTATGAGTCTCCGACAGCTCGTAAGCCTTTCGACACTAGCTTGTCAGCTAAGACGATTTCAGTCGTCTGGATAGGGACTTCTGTGGCCGCTGCTCTGCATCGTAGTTTTCTGCGGTTTCTTCCGATCAATATCAGCGAATGCGCGGAGCAGTTACACTACAAAGAGGCTATGGAACACGCGCTTCTTTCCTTCATCTTCCTTGTCCTATTCTTACTAATCTAGTGACACACACACACACCACACACACACACACATATATATATATTATATATATATATATTATATATATATATATATATATATATATGTATATATATACACAATGCCTACCACTATTCACTATGCCGGGAGACCCGTCGGAAGCTTAGAGCTTGTTTCATCTGAGGCGGTGCACCGCTGGTGGAGATACCGGGTTTGAGAGAAACCCGCTAGCCGATCGGCCCAGAATCTCGCCATTCAGCAGTGGAAGATTACCACCGCCTCCCGAGGAAAAAACACGCACTACATTTACGGGACTAATGACCTCAGTAATTGACGCGCCCGGAATCATTAACAACCACGCGCAACAGAAAGGGAGAGGCTTTTCGCGCTGAAAAAGGAGTGCGGAGGGAAACAAAGGACAAAGATAGCGAAAGCACTCGAGAAGAGGGCAAGTGTGAGATAACGACATGTAATATGATATAACATAAATTTACCAACATGCAAATTATATAATGATAATAATAATTATTATTATAAAAATAATAATAATGGTACAATAATCATAGAAACAATAAAAACAGCTGATAAAACAACGATAGTAATAAAAATAATAATGTTAAAAACTGTCCAATTCATAAAACATTAAATTACCTTAAAAAGGAAACATCTATAAGCTAACTCCACACTGAATTTTTGTTCAGTTAAAACCACACTTCCCTTCACTATGACCCTTTAATCACTTCCTTCATTATTTCTCTGTTCTACACTGCACGACACCACACTTCACAAAATATTACTTATGCATCGCTCTGTAACCAACTATTCTCAGGTCTGTACTGATGTATGTAGAAATACTTGAGCGCCGATTAATTTCTTTCTAAGCTTGATTACCATTATAAGCTTTATACAGCGCGGAGTCTTACTACTGACCGCCTGTTTTCGAGTGAATCCCATCCTGCCATTTTCTTGTCCCTGAAAGTAAATTTAACTGCTCTACTCTGAATCCATTCCAAATTTTTACACTACATACTTTTGTGCGGACCCCAACAAATTGTTCCATATTCCATTATTTGACGAACAAACGATAAATAAGCAATTTCCTTCGCGTTTGCTGTACTCATTTTTAAGGCTTTCCCTACAACAAAATCTACGTGTCTTTTCCAGCTTAATTTACTATCAAAATGGATTCATAAGTACTTGCATGAGGAAAATCTCTGAATAATGTCGTTATTTAAATGGTAATTTGTTTTTCTGTACTAAAGACTCCCGCAAAAGTGATAGATTTGCTTTAAGAGCGATTTATGGACATTCCGTTATTGTCTGCCCAGTAATATAAAGCATACGAACGCGTTAATGCGGGATAAGGGAGCACAGATAGTATAATATCGTACAAACATGTACTTGAAACCCAAATATCCTTTACTTGATTGTACACTTGAAACACAAATATTCACTAGCAATTTTAATTTATAGTGTGGCAAGGATGTCAATGGTTCAATTGCGTTTTCCTCAAAATTGTACATGTGTGGTTTTGGCGTATGGAGACAATATCAAATTGTAAGTATATAGAACATATTTCTGAGCTTGATGACCATTTTGATTAGTTTTTGTCCAGTTTCTCTGATCCATTGAGAAAATGCTGAGATGGCCCCTTGTTTTGCTTCTAGACGTAAATGTATCTTCATTACGTGCCGTATTGTTGATCTCTTCAATTTGCTTGTAATAGTAGGAGTAGAGATAAGGGTGAGTTACTATTTTGTTAGCAGTGCAGAAAATCATACTTGCAATTCCTTTACCGATGCAAATGAGTTTTCTATAACTCGGGAATAAAAATGTATATCAAAATATTTTGATTTATTTATATTAAACTTTTACTAATCTTTCAACTATTGATAGTTCAAATGACGTGAAGGGATTCTGGAACTCACGAAAACGTGCGCAGATGATCTTCTCCTCCAAATGTCACAAACAGTTTTTTCACAGAATAAATCTAAATCTAAATCTATAGTAGGAAGGAAGTGGCCAAACATGTCATCTGCAAAGTATGCTTTATCCACTCAAAAGTTCACGCTAAAAAATTAAGAGTCTGATTTTATAATCTGTTGTGTTACGAGGTTCGAGAAAGCGGACGCGGGCGGGCGTGGAGGCGTCAGGGAAGATGAGCAGGGACTGGACGTGAACGGGTGCGCGCACGGGCTGGGAGTGCACGCAGTGTGGAGGTTGCGGGGGAGTGGACGCGGGGGCAGCGGGCAGTGGGCGAGGAGAGGGGATCAGGCCCGGGGAGCGAGGACGCGGTTCGGCCCAGCGGGCCTGTGACGAGCCTGGGGCCCCAGAGGGCGCTGGGCTGAGAGCGAAAGAGCAAGTGTCCCCCGGTACCCGGTCGTAATGCAATGCGAGATCAGTGTAAATAGTAGGAATCAGTGGGTGAAATGGAGTGATAAAAATAACAATAATAAGAAAAAAGACTTAGGGAAACGGCCAAAGCGCCATAGTTTATGTATACGATTAGTTTTACCTAGATTATAAGTATTCCCCCTTCTGCCACAAAAGCCAAGTACGGCCGCGGCGCCCGCGCAGTTTGTATTGTCCCCAAAAGAAAATAAATTACCGCCTCGCCAAGGATACTCTTGGATGAAAAGAGCCCTTGTACCATGGCCCCTTCCCCACTGCTCACCGACCTCCCGATACCCTCACCCCCCCCCTCCGCGGCCCTCCGACAACTCAGTTCAAAGTGAAAGCGCCATCACACGCTGCTGTTGCTGCTAGTTCTCGACCAGTGCCTGCAGAATCACCTCCTCACATATTTTTGCACCCTAGTATGGGAAACGTGTTTGCATCCGCAAATACACTACAGGATTGTTTTCTGAGCATTGCTAACAAAATAGCACCCCATATTCCCGGCTCCATTCCTATTAAAACTAGTAAACGACAAAACGTGACTACAGTGAAGCTACAGTTATGTCCTGGAGCAAAACAAGGTACCATTTCAGCATTTGCTCAATAGATCAAGAGGAACTGCTCGGAAAACCTCAAGGAGATGTGGGGCATTGGCACTGACATGGTTAAATAAAATAAGAAAAATGTCAATAAGAAGAGAAATCAGGTGAAGTATAGTTTCCTGCACGTCAAATGAGTCAATGAGATAATTAAACCTGAAAATCGAAAGTTTCACGGGCAAAATTCATTAATTATGACAAATGGTTGGAATGATTGAAACTGTCAAATCTGCGAAAACGTCATGTCGAAAATATGACCAACCCTTTTTTGTTAATTAACGTATTTTAATAATTGGTAATGTTATGATGACTCGTATAAAAATATTTCGAGCGTATTTTTTTGTTGAATATAACACACAGCTCTCAAATTCCATAACAGTTCGTCTGCTAATAAGAACATAATATTGTTGGTTGGAATTTAATTTGCACTACTCTGTAAATATCCCATTTTTTCGAATATTTTACTGTGTTATTTTGATTTAAATTTACTTAGACAGATACATTTTGTTGCATTTCATGTTTTATACCAGAAGAAAAAATGAATTGTCTCACATACAATTCTAAGGTACGAGCATATTTTTTAAGTTTTACAATTGAGCAATGTCGACACCTTTACATTTGCAAGAAATGTCATATAACGACAATTAACATTATATTATAAATATAACAATATATTCCTGGTATTTAACGTAAGCGAATTACAATAGATTTAGATATTTAAAGTTTAAACCAGTGATGTTGTGTTGTCTAGAGAATTATCCTCCATTTATGTTTTTAAATTTAAATTTCATTTTTGTTCAACCTACAATTTCGTCTTGTTCATGTATCGCAAGTGTAAGATCTGTTAGCGTGAAACTTCAAAAAATTAAATGAGGTTATCAAGGTTCTTCAAGACCAAACAATGATCAACTTCTTTACACTTATTTGTGTAAATAAAAATGGTTTATTACTTGCCACTGTCACGGAAGTGTTTGTCGACCTACCCCATGCTGCTACCAACCCTCCCCCAACGTCCGTGCGAACCAAATATACAAGTGAGGTTGTTTGACGTCATGATTTTCAATTACTGTGAACGTTTGCCAGAGAAATATTCGTGAATATATAGCACTGGTCTCCCATACTGCATTACAAGATTTTTATATTTTATAAATAGACAAAACTAATGATTATAATCACTGATATAAAGCTCATCCATATATTTTTATGGAAAAATATGTGCTATATTTGTTTGATAGTGTTTTGATATTAGTCACATATGTATTGGCTTTAGTTACTTTTGTCTATATAACTCCGATTGACCATTTCATTTTGTCTTGTTACTTGAGGACGGAAAACATGTATTCCCGAATGTTCAAGCTTGTACTATATTATCTGAAGACAATAATCCAGACGTAAAATTTACCAGGGTGGAATGAGTTATCTGAGATTGTGTAAGGGAAATGTCAATGTTACAAACGGCATCATACATTCATGACGTGATTCCGCGAGGCAGTTGCTAGGGCACCGCGTTGGCGAAGCCAAGTCGCAGACCGCCCGACCAATCGCAACGAAGCCGAGGGCCGGGGGCTTTCGATATTTTCTGTGTTTGCTTGCATCTCTTCGCGACCGGGGGAGGGGAGAGGTGGAGGGAGATGGGAAGGGAGGGGAGAGAGAGGTCTCCCAGGCGGTGGCATCGCATCCGGCGACCTGCCCGCGGGGGGGGGGGCTGCGCGGCTTGTTTATCGAGGAAGATAGTCCCGGCACGGGACCCCTCTTCGATGAGGGAGCCGAGCCTCTCCGGGGTTAGACGATATTTTCTTGTATTTACACACTTCCAGCGCCGGTTGGATCGCGGCGAGCCGCGGCCGCAGCTGCCCGAGCGAGACTCCCGGCGGCGGTGCCCCGCCCACGCACTGCACGAGCGTGTATTCACGATTGATTGAGTTTCCGGGCACGTGAACTGTTGTTGTCATTAGCCCCGTTAGTTGAATGCTTTATTCCAAGATGTCTTCCTCACAGGATAGGTGCCGTCCTACAGGTCGGCTTACGGAGGATTTCCCACTTCCACGTAACTCCCCCCGCGGGTCACTGCTCCTGCCGGGAGGGTCTAACTAACCTCCCGAATGGTTTTCTGGCATGAGCCAGTACTCTGGTATTCCTCTAGCAGTAATCGGTGAAGCCCGGAAAATGAGCGATCAGAGCGGCCGGCGTGAGCTTCCGCTTGAGCCGGCGACTGAACTTCAAAGATAGCGTGGAATATCCGCCACTTTCAGACGGGAATAGAACCCTATAATTCGATTTTTCTAAAGTCGCCAAATGAATATTAAGTTATTGGTACACATCCTGTCTTGTACAATGAATCTTTTTAATTCATTCGCGAACGACCTGCCCGTGGCCTCAGAAATGTGCTTACCTTTGTCAAAAATATTCATTTTATAAGGCAGCATAAGTAAAAATGACCCAACGCCGACACGAGTTGCTGCGGCGGCGAAAGGAACATGCGTGCGTCTCCGTCGCAGCCATAGCCACTTTGGCCACTTCGGCCTTGCGGTGACTTTTTCCTCTAGCTCTCGGAATTTCCGAAAATTGGCAAAAGTTTCAACTTAAGTGAGAACGTATGTGCTGCTGAAGCTCCACTAGATGAACGTAATATTTGGCAGTATGATGGAGAAGCGGCTTAAGAATATTTTGATATGTATAATAGAAAACACAAGAACACAGACTGTGACGTCGAAAATGAGCTCTTCATTTTTTCAAGTGAGACGTTTTAAAGATTACAAACTTCCGGGAAGTATTATCACAATATTTAGATGAAAGTCCAACGACCTAATACGCTGTGATTCGTATGAAAATACTTGCTAATAATTCTTCCACGGAGATTCTCCACACTACAAAGGCGCTTGAACCCGGCGATTGTGTGTGTACCCGGTGGTTGAAGGTGATTTTCTCTTGCCTTCCCTCAAAAGCTCATCTGACGAGCCGCATTCCCCCGTGCGTGTGATAAGCGAGAAGTGTCGTCACGATG
>BOPP01000103.1:3120923-3133488 GCA_017312745.1 Gryllus bimaculatus
CACCTCGCCGCTCACGATTACCGCTTCACTGGAACGCGTATTCATTTTTTATCCTCTCTGGCGGCGCGGCACACGCTATGAAAGGTTTTCAAGTTGATATCCTCTTGCTTGACCATGCAAGATTTAAGACGCGAGCTGCTGCAATTTTCAGCTGCCTTTTCTCTTAGCCCCTGTGAGCCCCGCTCGGGCGAATTTATCACATTTTTCTCGGGCTCATGCGATTTATGAAGACAAGTGGTTTATGAATAAATAAAGATCCATCTCAATTTATCATTTCAATTTTTTATTAAAACTTCTGGAATACTAGTGGATGTTCCCTCACTTCCCTTCCCTTTCCTTTCTTTTCCCTTCTTCCCTATATACTTGTTCTTTTATATATTATTTATTCTCCCATACATTTAAAAAAATTGTTTAAGAGGGTTTGTCTGCCCTTCTATTTCGTGATATTCGTTCCCCTTTGTCCTTCTTCACTAACCTTCTATTAGTCTTTTTTATACCTTTCATCAAATCCATTTTTCATTTACTTCTCTACTCTAATTTATGAATGTCATATTATTCTTTTAATTTCCCCTTCGTTTACTATTTCATTGTTTTCGAAACATCAAGATCAATGTTTCAATACTAATGCAACATTTGCATTTATGTTTTAATCTCTTTTTATTATCTCTGTTTTCCGCTATTTATTTCATTCCTAAAAACTATACGTCTTAGATTTTAGAAACGAATTTATTTTATGTGTTATCAGCCTTCAATTTCATCGATTCTGCAGCTTGCATTGTCTTACACTTCATGAGCTCTCTTATCTCCTGGTTCCCTTTCCTCTATATCCAGTAGCTTTGCCACTTCCATGCCACACTTCGTTTCACAAATAATTTTAATTTTTTCTGTAAATGTGTATAAATTTCCCTTTCTGCTGCAAAGTGGTTCCGCCAGTTGCTTATACCTGATCTTCAATTAAGAATTCCTCAGCCTGTACAAGATATTTTATTTCATTCCATAATCTCAACATTGTGTAAAACACTAAATGAGACTCATAATACACACTAGTTTTTTGTATTGCGCAGTTCTTACTGAATAGTTATTTGCACATTAAATGTGTCAATTGTTTTGCGGAGGCCGGTAGGTCGAGGAAAAAATAAATTAAAATTTAGCAAGAAATAATTATCACGAAACATAAGCTACTTTTCACTACAAACGTATAAAAACGTTAATGCAAGTCATTATTTCGTCTATACTCTCCATGGCCGTCGAAATAAAACGTCTTCATTCAGTCTTCGTACCTCTGGCGAATCCAGGAGGGAGACATGAGGGCTATGGCCTCCCCCTCTGAAAGACCTAGAGTTTTCGTTTACCTTCCTTTATTTGGCAAAATTGATTTAAACAACTATAGTATTCTAATATTTATAACTATACTAATACTTATTTATGTTTGAATTATGTATTTTTTGAACAATATCATCGTATACTGCTATATCCACAGTACATATGAACATATGTTTATTATTTAACAAACATTTTTGATACCCCCCCCCCCCGCCTCAATGATCGGCTGGATCCGTTCCTGCTTCGTCCCTTTCGTATTCTTCATAGCATCTTTTTGCCAGTCGTTTGTATTTAAAAAAGTCGTTTGTAAACGAAATATTTTACGTAAATTACGTCGTTTGTAAAAATAAATATTTTTCATTAATTTTATGGAATTTACAGAAATACCACTAGACTGTGCTTTACGTTGCGCAGTTCTACATGAAACAGCCATATCTTCTTTTCTTAAAGACGTCGCTTTATATGTTGATCAAAAGGAAATATTAATTGAAATATTTGAAGATCTTTCAAAAGTATTTGACATTATTTATCATGATATTTTACTTTTAAAATTACCGTTTTATGAAATCAAGTTTGTTTTTATCATAAACGACGATCTCAGAGAGTAGAAATATCGTACTGGAATGAAGGGACATTATTTACTCACCGACTCATTTACTTCCGACTCATTCCCAATTGCACATGAAGTCCCGTAGGGTGCGATTTTTCCCATCCTAAAGTTCGTAAACTAAATGCCCTCGGCGATTCGAATAGGGAGATGCCAGTAACAAGTATTGCATCTTAGCTTCTGGGTCAATTATCTCCATCTCGATCAGGTTTTTTTCGTCAAGCTTCCCTGATCCATTTAACAAATTCTCAGATGCTTACTTCCTGTCTCAGATGGCTTTTGTGCTTCTGGACATAATATAGCTTCAATATCTGTGCCCAATTCTTTGAGCTCAGGGGGGATGTACTTATCCAAACAACCGTTGTGCATGTTCTCAGGGCAGCAAGTCGAATTCATAAGGAAATAATGAAAACTAGCCCCAATTTTAGCAAATGGTTTTTATTAATCGGTAGTCAATATTTACTAACAAATCTTCCCAAAAATTCTCGTTGTTAATTCTATTCAAAATTCAACTTAATATGTATATGAGTTATGGCATAGCAATCGTGCACTCTCCTTAGAACGCCACACAATATTTAATTTTACGTAAAATAAATAAATAGGACAGCATACCGTTAGGCATGCAGGTATACCCAGCAGCGTGACAGCTCCTCCGCTAGGGCACTTGTAAAGCTCCCGACTACTCCGCCGACATATGGGAATGTGTAGTGCATGTATGTGAGTATGTGAGAGAGAGACTGAGAGAGTGTGAAAGGGAGGGGAGGTCATACGTCAAGAAATAGGAAAATGTCGGGGGCGGCTCATGCTCCATTTGTTCCGGCATTCATCTGATATTCATTCACTAGGTATTCTTGGAAAATTATCAAAACAGCTTGCCGCTAGAATTCTCCTCGCGGCAGTGCCTTATTTCCACTTCGATATACAGCTACACAACTGTATTTACTAGGCTGTCCGCGGTGAACGCCACTGACCGACTGGGAGAGGTGCGACGTTTGCTGTCGCCGATTTACTGGCGGACCTTGCGTCAGGTGTTGTAACGCATACTGCTTTCCCGTTACCCTGGAGGAGTCGCAGACCGAAACGTCGGCACTGCCATGGCGCGGCATCATTCCGGGAGCAACCTAGGTAAATAGCTGAACTCGCGGCCGGGGGGGAAGCCTGGCGCTCTCAGGCTACACAACTCATGGTATTTTTGGGCGGGTTGTCGATATTCAGACCACATCGGTATGGTGGACCACTGCCTGTTGATGGGTGCCATGTTGCGAGGCTGTGGCGGGAGTTGAACGCTCGCGTCTGACCTGTCACGGCGGTTTGGAGTGGGGCACGTCGCGCACGCGATGGGAAAGCCGTCGCCTCCGCGGCTTCTGCGCGCTCATCGGTTTATTTATTCCTCCTCCACTCGACCTTAAGCGCCTTCCGTACTGGCGCGGATTTATCCAGCGAGGCACTTCCTCCGCGCGTCACGTACGACGCAGCCACGCCCTCGGCTCCGCCGCCCCGCCCCGCCCCTCCCGCGGGGGGCCTTCTTTCTCTTCCCCCTCCCCCCCGTGGGAAGTCGCCGTTGAATTCAATTTCGTCTTCCGCGCGGATTTTCCAGATGGGCCGGCGATTACGCGGCAGGAAAACATTTCGAATTGCAGCGAAGAAGCAAGGCGCGCCTCGAAGCGGTCCAGAGGCGGGCAGGGCGCGGCGGAGGAGCTGATCTCTATATCATCCGACGACATTTTCCAGGCGGAGTCCTGCGCAACGCAAATAATTTCCACAAAATAAAGGACATGATCCATTGGGACTCCGCGACTTGTGGAATGCTGGTATCGATCACACACGACATCTGCCCACCGTTGTGCTTCCATCGGGAACGATTTATTGCACCTTCATTTGTAGCCAGAACGTCAGAGGTGACTTATGCAGGAACTTCCAGAGTCGGCGTTCGGCCTTCCCACTTCGCTAATTCGTCGAGTGTGCTCTCGATGGCGAGGACTCCCAACTCGTTTTGTGTGTAACTGACGGCATATTATATGTAGTATTGTTTGTACACGAGATATTTACGTTTATTCATCATCCAATTACAGGTATTGCACACAAAACTGCTGCTGTGAATATACATTTGGAGTGAACTCAATGTATTTGTGCACAGAAAGTGGTGGGGTGGCTCATATTCCCGTTTGTGCGTTCAGAAACAGTATTATTCGTTGCATTTTCCACTGGTAACGTGTCATCTAGGGCGATAGTTTGCACATTACTGCTTTCTCTAAAAAAAACAGCAAATTAACACAAATGCGCAAAGTCTCCTGATATGAGAACTGAGAGATATTTAAATTAAAAAAAGTGCCTTTTTAACGGTTGTACTTTGAAACTTAATTTTTTCTCTGAGTTAAACTTAATTAGCCCTGGGACCATTAACACGCAGCACACACAAAGTGATTGTCAGCAAAGGAATTTATTCAAAAAGAAACATCAATCTTTGAAGAATTTGTTCAGGCAGGATTTATCGACGGAAACTGAAATTGTAGTACATACAAAAATAAACTCGATATTAAAATGTTTTTAAATGCAGCACCGCTTTTTAAATAATAACAATTAAATTGTATTGGAAAGCTGAAGAAATGTCGAGTGAAATCAATAAGTTCAAAATTTAAATCTTTTTTATCATCTCAACAATTTTGCTCTCTTTTGAGTGATCAGAGCCTGACCTGATCCTCGTTTGCAGTTTCGTTTGTGTCTTCAAGCAATCCATAAGTCTTCTTTGATGCAATAAGATCATGGTACAAAGACTTATAAAATAATAATAATAATAATAATAATAATAATGATAATGATAATGATAATGATAAACGGGGAAAAGGCAACTTCAAAATTAATTAACTTTTGTCTGAGTTTCTACACACTGATGTCCCAGTTTTCTTTCTTATCTTTCTTTTCGTATATTTTCCCATATTAATTTTATAGCATTCAATGACCAGTGATAAGTAAATTATTGATTTACTGTACGTTCATTAAAATCACAATAACACGTGAAGTTTACTAACCATAACACATAAATGCTAACAAAACAGAACGTCGACGAAATAACTACACCAGCGACGGCGAATGTATCGACAACAAGCATTTTAATTTTAATTATACTGTAATGTTTGTCACATGTTCCTTAGTAGACAATATTACTGAAAATATTGCCAAATGCATTTTTATTCTTCGTTATGTGCGCGGTTGTGCGCGGTTGTTCGCATTCCAGAATTCTCAAAAACTCTGGATGTATCCAAGATCAAATCCGAAGTCACGTCATTGGGAAGGGCGAGGAGGTGGCCTGGTCAGAGCGAGGTGGAGCTCCCCGTTTGATCTAGTGCGCGTTCGCCAAGAGGGCGGCGGGGGCGGGGCGTAGTTTATGCGGTGCTGCCTTGTGGTGCGGCGGTCGTCTCTAAATTTCAGCTTCTTCGGAGCCAACAAAATTATGTAGTCGTGTGTGGGTCGCACTGGCCGCCGTCACCGGACGTGAGGGAGGGGGTCGGAGGCGGAAGAGGGCTTCGGACGGAGACAGGAGCGCGGGCGTGGCGGGGAAGAGAGAGGAAAGGGCGGAGGTGAGAGGGACTGGGGTGAGGTGACTGGGAATTTGGCGGGGGGGGGGGAAAGAAACCGGAGGGGAAAAGGATTCCGAGCGGAGATTGACAAGATGGAGCGGGGTTGGGTGGGGAGCGAGTGCAGACAGTGGGAGCGGAGCGAGGGCAGTGGAGCGGGACGGTGAAACAGGACCAGACGAAAGCCGTTTTCGGGTTGCCTACCTCCGCTCCAAATGCAAGGGCGGATTCAAGAACTATTAATTACTCTCCCGCGAACGATAACCAGTTTCAATCGACTTCCTCACACATCGTTTATCTCTCCTTATACAATTCCATTCCTGAGTGCCTCAGATACATTTTTACTGTCAATATTTTCACTGGTCATTTGTAGAGGACATCCGCAAGCAATATCCATGAGCGACAATTTACGCCGCCGCAAAGTCTCTGTGAAATTGCTATCAGAAAAAATTGTATTATATTATACAGAATTGTTGATTGATTAGGTCACTCCATATTCTTTCAGTAACTACTAAATCTTGTAACATTAATAATTGCATTTCGTAAAATATTTCAGGTAAACTGTAGTAAATTAGCCGTAATATTCGTTCGTCGATGTCTAATAAAATATGAATTGTCCCGTTTTCTGGACTTTTCTGCTGTCATTCCGATATACTTTACCGGGTCGGATTTTGCTACCTCCCGAATTTTCGCTAATGAGTATAACGACAAAAATTAACTGTTTCCAAAATTTTGAGATCTCGGGGAAAATAGAAACCCTCTACGTGCCCCTTTGTTCTCCATATCTCGCATAGTTCCACAGACATTTTAGAAAGTTTACATCCTGACCATTCCAACAGCTCTGGAGAAGAAAAAGAAGAAGAAAAACTTATCGAACACGGTGATAAGTACTGCCTCTTAGTTTACGTGGTTCTTATGTGATTTCGCAATACTTTCAGGCGAACAGTTGTGTCCCGTATACACTTAAAAATATATAAATTATAATTTACCAGTATGTTCCAACTACAAACTTATAATAGATTACTGTCATTTAAGTCATCTTACTATTCCTCTAAAACCTCTTCATATTTTTTAACTCAACTTTCTCCTAGGATATAATACAGAAAGCTTGAAAATACAGCACAAGTCATTTTCGTAAAAATTCCTGATGTTTCGAAAATGGCTTATGTTTAAATTGTTTATGCCCTCCTATAATTATTGGATTAATTGATTGATTCGTTAATGAAATCTGTTCAAAGACTGATATACAAAATTATGTCAGGAACAATATTCTGAAAATGAGAGTAGTTGTTCGCGTAATTTGGTGTAAAATATAAGCAGCTTTTAAACAATTGTTGTCTTGTTATAAAGGAAGGAAAGCATAAGAAAAGAGGGCAAGGGGGCAGGTCTTCCTGAACACTGAATTTTCGAAATAAATAGCCTGTGAGAACGTCACCTATGCCAGAATACATCACGTCTATAACATGCAAATCATTTAGAGGGAAAGCTATAACTTTCATCGTACTACTTTCTTACCCAATGCAAGATCTCCATTTGGCTTAGAAAAAGTTGCGCTACATGAATACCGCGCGTGTCAGACATATGTACTACTATCACCAGCAGACACCCTCGCCATCATTGCCTTCCCATCTAGATTCGAGTCTTAGGGCGTATATAGCATCCTGCGCTCAACTTTTTCTAAGACGATTACCAAACCCCCCAAAAGGGAATGCATGACTCTATCCCGTCCCGTTTTCCTTCTTAAGGTAAGCATTTGTTTCTACGTTTACCGTGGAATACTTTGTAATACGTATATTGATCTGTATTAGTATTGTATACTGTACTAGTAATACGTGTATTGATATATAATAATCGATCACGTCTGCACGTTTTCAAGACGCATTCCTTGCGCGTTTTCAAGACGCTTCAGCCGACTTCGAAAACCATACACACAAGTTTGAGGAAGCACGCCTTCAAACATCCCGAGAGTCGTCTTACCACCTTACTCAACATACACAATTCCGAATATTCTGCCAATGTGAACTGTGATCGAGGTTTTCTTTGGGTTGGGGCGAAAATATCAATTGTCGCTACTAATGAATGGAAACTTAATTGGGGGCGAGGGAAACTGCCCGCGGGATGCAGTTAGGCGATTCCCAAATACATATAATCTTATCAACTTTATCTACTTTTTCGTGGGTAAATCTTAAGTGTTCCGCAATATGAGATTTAATGCTTAACAATCGTTTTCCGACGCACAATTATATTAGTTACTCTTCTTATGAAGTAGGGCGGAAAGTAAAAAATCAAACTAAATATGAAGGTACCAAGCGCCACGACGTTGTAGGCGTAGAAATCGGTGTCCTCGCGTAGTCAGCGGCGGTTGCTGGCGGCGCGGGGCGGGGCGGGACGGCGCGGCCAGATGAGCCTCTTGCCGGCAGAACCCCCAGCGTCTCGCAGGTAAATTCAAGGGGGCGATAATTCCGCCACGCTGGGGGGGGCAGGGAGGAGGCAGAGACGGAGGATCCGAGGGGCGGGGATTTTGGAGATGACGGGGGGCGGCGGGTACCGGTGGCGGGTTGGCGTGCGACGCCGCAGTGAGGGTGGATAGGGGAGGGCAGAGGCAAGCGGTTGCAGCGCGGAGGCTGGCGGGGAAGGGCGATTAAATTAATCCGTTTTTCTCTCCAGTACTTAGGGCACAATTACAAACGCCTTGCGCCGTGCTAAGTATAGCGGCAGGTAGCCGGCCGGGATGGAGGTCGGCCGAGCGCCCTGGGGGAGGGCGGGGGGCTGTTAAGCACCGGGCGCCTGAGGCGATGAGAGGCCCGGCCGGCGAGGGCGGCCAGGGCGGGGCGAGGGGCGGAGGGTTGCGTGACACGGCGCCACACGGGCTGCGGCGGAGGGAGCCCATGAAGATGGGAGCGGACGGCGATGGCACTTCGCCTGGGCGACGCCGCGACGGCGGGGCGAGGCAGGGGGCGTGGAGATAAGGGAGCGCCCCGCTTATCTTGCGCCCGCGACGGCGCCAGCGGAAGAAGGAATGGGATGGAGTAGGATAGAATGGGTGGCCTCCTCAAATACCACGTTGCACACAACGGAGGTGATTGTCATCAGAGGGATGAGTGGTAGAAATGACAGTGGTGGGGATCGAGACTGGATGGCTGGTTTCCCAAACAGTTGGGAAGGATTTGTTACAAGCAGAGAAAAAAACAGTTCTTTTCAAAAGCACATTCTTAACGTCAATATCAAAATACTAAATATCAACGAGGATATTACTAGTAATAAGTATCAATATGAATATCAGTAGTAATAGATATCCATAAGAATGAGACGTGGCAGCCACATGGAAACGGTTTATTTTATCTCGCTTCCCACATCCCACTGGAAATACATGCTATTGTTTTCGCGATTTGGCAAACGCGTGAAATACATTTGATATCCCTTTCACTTTAACGATAGGTAACCGGCAGATAAGTGCTCTCAAGTTCTAGGGAGGGAGAATGCGGTTAGGAAGAAGAGTTGTGTCATGTGGACAGTCATTATTCTCGTTTGATTTATCCTCGTAAGAACTCACGATTTAGGTATAAAGAACTGCCAATCTTTGCATTTTAAGGAACTATATTTTTATTAATTATTTTCTAGAAGTATTAATTTACTCCCAACGGTGATGACTGCGGTGATTAAGACCACGTACAGACCCAGGGCATCAGGCCGAACGGTCCTGCCCTACCCTGTCCTACCCTGCCCTACCCTGCACTGCTCTACCTCTCTCGACACGAAAGAGTTCGGCTTGTGAACAAGGGATGCGACATCGATATCGATGTTTTCAAAACATCAATGTATGAAGACCGATGTTTTGTGATCGATGTTTTTTTCTTTTCCGATGTTTTATTTCTGAAATGAAAAATTCCCATGATCAAAATACAGTCATAGTTAAAAAACGAAATAATAGCCGATATTCGTGTGTTGGATACGCAGGAATGCTGTTTGCACTACCTTCCCCGACCAAAGTCCATCTCCCGAAATGACCACCATGCCCTTCTGTTTTCCTTTCTTCATATTCAATTCGCACATTGAGGTGTGGTCAACAAATACGCTGTAGGTTAATGGTCTGCTCCCTAATTCATCGAATTGATAAACACTAATACTGTCATATTAAATTTTAATGCACACGAATTTAATATTAGATGTTTCTACTCCAGTCTGAAAACATGGATATTGAAAGACATCGATGGCTTTTAGTCGATGTATTTCTAACATCGTTGTTTGCTAACATTGGTGTTTTGTTATCGATGTCGCATCACTACTGCGAATCTGACTGTCATGAGTCACGACGGCAATAAACTGAAACAGATAGTTGCTACAACAATTCACCTGACACTGACCTTCTCCTCTCCTAACCTGACACTCCAGCCACAGCCGTGTCTGGACTAGTTGCAAAGATACATGGTTACCGAATTACCACAACACGAGCGAAGCTCCCAGACATGGGATGCAAGGTAAATTTAAGACTTACGTAATGTGGTAACAGTGGCGACGATTAATATGATTTACATTTCATTAGCGCCAATTTACGATAATATATTTTCCCGACTTCTTATTATTATATTTATACGGGCGGCTATGAACGAAGAGGCAAATTTTACACTAAATTGTCGGAAAACGCAGGAAATTGTGGTGTAGAATGGCTTAAAAAAAGTTCTTTGAGTCTCTTGTTAAAAACAGCGCGAGCATGTGAGCGAGAAGTCCAAGCCAAACGAAAGGAGAGTTCGCTGAGAGGAGGGAAGACTGAAAATCGGCGGAAGGGGTGTCGGGAGAGCGAATAGCAGCCGTCGCCAGCCGGTTTCAGGCTGCTGGGCTCTACGTCTAAGGCTGCGCGGGAACGTGGAAGAGCAGGCAGAAGACCAACCACGCCGCACGTGCCTGCACGCGATCACGGGCTGGGAGAGGCACGAAATCGCAGCCGCCATTTGCCAGCCTATTCGCGGCTGGCTCAGAAGGCGCTCAGTGCATGAAACGCGGGTGTAATGAACACTTTCATATAGCAATTTTTGTGAGTAATTAAAAAATTGAAACGAGGCTAATTATTTAAAGCATTTTCTTGAATTTACTTTGCTTAACGAAACCTACTTTACTTTATTTAACGGAACCTACTTTACTTTACATAACAGAATCTACTTTACTTAACAAAACCTACTTTACTATACTTAACA
This sequence comes from Gryllus bimaculatus, assembly GCA_017312745.1. Taxonomy (NCBI): domain Eukaryota; kingdom Metazoa; phylum Arthropoda; class Insecta; order Orthoptera; family Gryllidae; genus Gryllus; species Gryllus bimaculatus. Next base: position 3,131,621 of record BOPP01000103.1, read on the forward strand.
GAACCTACTTTACTTTACTTAACGGAACCTACTTTACTTTACTTAACGGAACCTACTTTACTTTACTTTACTTAGCAGAATCTACTTTACTTTACTTTACTTAATGGAACCTACTTTACTTTACTTAACGGAACCTACTTTACTTTACTTAAAGGAACCTACTTTACGTTACTTAATGGGACCTACTTTACTTCACTTAACGGAACATACTTCACTTAACGGAACCTACTTTACTATACTTAACAGAACCTACTTTACTTTACTTAGCAGAATCTACTTTACTTTACTTAATGGAACCTACTTTACTTTACTTAACGGAACCTACTTTACTTTACTGAACAGAACATACTTTACTTTACGGACCATTACCTGGAGCAATCAAAGCTCCAGTCAATAAATATCAATCAGCCAAAGTTTTGTGTTAGTATGTGGTTATGCAAAAGCCCATCTCTATGGAAGGCTCCGGAGACCAAGGGGCTATCCAACATTGAGCTAGTTCTGAAATATTTAAAGTCACTAGAAAGATCTCTAGAACTTTCATAATATAACTCGGTACACTTTCAAACTTTTAAACGCAGTACACTTGCTATGACTATACTGGATTTAAATAACATTACACTAAAAGAATACTATTTCAAGTGTTATTTAATGATAATAACTTAATTTCACAGAAACTGTAGGATAGTCCCTTGTTCTACTGATTCCTCTACATGTGTAAGATAATGCTTTTCACTTGTTTAATACATAAGTAAATTCTCAATGAAGTCGATACTGAAAATAGTAACACTGAATTACAATGTATAGTTCAAATATATTTTATATAAAAACAAATGTTTCTAATAAGTAGTAGTTTCTTCCAGACAAATAATCAAATACACAGGATTTGAATAATGTTTGTTGTACACATTGAAGTAACATTGTTTACACGAAATAATTGTTAGTTTTTTACAATCACTGACAAACATGCAAATTCTATACCTCGCCATTCTAAGATCAGTCTGTCAACTCAGGAAACTCGAACATGGTGGCTGCGAGTTCTCCCTTTACAATGCCTTCCCGCCGCGGCCGCCCCGCCCCCTTCTCCTCGCCGCCGCCGCCGCCTGCGGGGCCACACGCTAATCGCCGGCTTGAGCTGTCATTATCCGGCAGATAACCGGCGCGCCCCGGGCCGCCCTGGCGCTCCGAATATTCCCGTGGCCGCCCTCGCCCGGCTTGAAGGGATGGGGAGGGGAGAGGTTGCAGGCAAGCGACGAGAGGGGGCGGCGGCTGGGGGCCTTTGGCGGGGGTGGAGAGTCAACCTTTCGGAAGACCAAGCACAACCAGAAGACAATAACATGCAAAGATTTACACAAATTAAATTAATTACAAAATATTATCAAGATTTTCGTATGTACTCAATATTTTAATAATTTTTCTATGAAAAATTTTGGATTCTTTAATTAACCTGTTTTAGTGGTATTCATGTTTTGAAATTAAATGGAAATGAAATTGCTAATGACCTGTCTGTACAAAACTGGTTGGCAAACTATAATATAACGAGACTAGGTAACTTGCAACTAATCATTTAATGGTTTCCACACGTAGTACAAAATAACTAAAAAACGGTTTTAATATGAGAATAAGTTTATTTCCTTACGAAATATAATGGTTTTCTGTATATAAGGAGTGTCTTGAAAATTATGTATATGCAGTTTTAATGATGCTATATCTTTTACTGAAAAGCAGCTTTTTAATCCACACAACATTCGAGGAAAGTTAGAGAGTTGCCTGCCTTCTGGGTTGAGAGAGTGAGTGAGCGGGTGAGAAAGAGAGAGAGAGGGGGGAGAGGGGGAGAGGGAGAGAGGGAGAGAGGGAGAGAGGGAGAGAGA
>BOPP01000103.1:3133678-3168544 GCA_017312745.1 Gryllus bimaculatus
GAGATAGAGAGAGATAGAGAGAGATAGAGAGAGATAGAGAGAGGTAGAGAGAGATAGAGAGAGGTAGAGAGAGTTAAAGAGAGATAGATAGAGAGAGAGAGAGAGTGTACGTACGCGTAGTTATGTGGTGTTTTTAAGACTATTGCAGTTAATAGTGTCAACAATAGTTGTGCAACAATGGTGGACGTCGTAGTAATGTTATTGATTCATTCTGGAAGTTAATGTGTTTTCCGCAATGAAGTCATGTCTAACAACATAAGAAAACAGTGAAAGTAGCAATATGAGGTGTAAACGTCAGAGGACAACGTAAGTCACGAGTCTTAAAGATGAGAAATAAATATGTGTGAATTAAAAATACATGAAAACTGCCATCACCGCCGTTAAGAGGTCTGATGCAAATTCAGTGTCAGACATTTCTGACCGCAATTAAAGGTGCAAACCCATCTTGACATAAAGTTTCAGTGCTAAAGCACCAATAAACTCTAATTCACAATATATATCACACACACACTCTTAATCTACCGTTTCTACATATGAACCCGTAATACTATTCTATTTCTAACCTTCAAATGCATTAACGAGAACAATATCAGTTTGGCAATAACGAGTGCTACTTTATGAGCCCGGATGTTTGGCTACACTGGCTCCTAAAATTGGTTGTTTTATATCAGCTGGAAATCCCAGAGTTCAGCTCAGAGGTAATTGGAAGCGTGGCGAGAAGTGATACAAAACGTTTTTTTAATTACCGTATTGCAATGCCAACAGAAATTACAGCAGTTTCAAAACGCGATGGAAAGGCAATAGATATGGAAACTGCTATTGCGTAGACGAACTCACGGAGAAAGAGAAGGTGCTGGCGAGCGAAAAGCAAAGAAATCGAAGAAAGGCTATAAAAGTGTAAGTGAAGAATGAAGAGATGTTTGAGGGGGCTGGAAAGGAAGAAGGAAGTAGATGGAAGAGAGGGAGGTGACGGAGGAGACGAACCAGTAGGTGCGGAAGAGGAAGAAGTAAAGAAATTTTAGAAGGTGGTGGAGGAGGACAAGGAGGAGGTGGAGGAGGTGGAGAAAGAGAAGGCGGAAGAGGAAATAGAGAAAAAGGCGGTTTTGGGCGAAGAAGAAGAGCCGGTGAAGGGGAAAGAGGAGGGAGGGGAACGTGGAATAGATGGAGGAGCGATGAGGGGTGAAGTGGAAGTAGACGGAATCGGAGAAGGAGTCGCAGGAGGGAAGTAGACGAGAAGAAAGGGGTGGAGAAGCAAGATGAGGAGGAGACCGCAAAGGTTGAGCGGGCGGCGGAGGCCTGGAGGTGGGCGACGGGCGCGCGGAGGCCGAGTATCGACTTCCGGAGGCTGTTCCTGTTTTGAGCGGGCGGAACCGCCTTAACGAGCTTCTCCCAACTTAAGCGCCCTCCGCCCTCGGCCGAGATCTCCCCGAGATCGCCTCTCGAACGCCGCCCCCGCACTGCGAGGGCGCGCCAGTGCAAAGCGCGCTGGGGCCCAGCAAACCTCTTTGTCTCTCCGCTCCCCCTCCTCTTCCCTTCCTCTTCCCCTCTTCTCCTCTTCTTTCCCTCCTCCCTGAACGCATTCTCCGCCTCTTTAGCCGCTTCTGAATGGCCTCCTACGACTCTTGCCTTTTCTTTCTTCTTTCCCGCCTTTCTGAACTCATTCCCCTCATATTTTGGCGCGTCGGAGTAGTCTCCACTGGCTCTTGCCTAGTTCAATTTTTCCTTGCCGTTTCTATTTGTCTTTAACAGTTCTGAAGTTTCCTGTTCTATTTTTTCCAATTCTCCTCGTCATTTTATCATTCAGTCGTCCTGCAGAGACGGTACACACGAATACCGGCAGAGTAATGTTACTTAAACATGTCACCCGGTTATCTAATCGGCCTTAAAGAAAAACTTTTCCCCTATGACGTACTGCTATTTCCTGATGTGACAAGCTCCTTTTTAAGGCACCATTTTATCACAAACAATCGATACAAGAAGGTTCAAACGTTTTAAAATGACCATTTATCTGGGGTTTCCAACAGAAATTTAGTACAGACATGCACTTAATTTTAAAGTCTAGAGTGGCACATTTAAATAATTCTATACTTAGTCCATCACTTTCAAACGAACTCTTGCATTCTAGTGAGTGTTGCATTAAAGTTCCGTGAATTCAATTGGGTCTATATAATCAGGGCTGTTTGCTTCCTTCTCCTTCTTACTCCTGTGTGTGACGACCATAATTTTTTATAATAGTTCAACCACTCTTTTTCTTGGATGTTATTTATGTGCTAATATCTTTTCCTTCAGCATTTAAATATGTCAAAATTTTATGTGTTCTGTTTTGGACAACGTGCAAGTCATTTTCTATTCTGATAATATATTTGTTTCTCTCTTTCCATTGCAAAATTCACGACCATGATGTACAATTATGAAATGTTGTTCATAACATTTTAATTTTTGAACTCCCTCCGACCAAAATCCCGTGAACTACATGTCCTAAGTTTTCAACTTTCCCTATTTACTTTTCTCAGTTCCCCTTTTATTACAGAGCATTTTTGCTTGTAATTTAATTGTCTGTGTCAAATTGTGATTAAGTATGGTTTCTCCTCTCTTCGATTAGTGTTTTAATTTAATTTAAAATTTTTATTTTTTCCCTCTTTCCTTTTACTTAGAACTTTACCAGCAGCTTTTGTTGCTACGACTATTTTAAGTCTTTCCATTCTTTATTTACATTTAAACTGATTGCTCTATAATCCAAGTAATCCAGTCAACGTTTGCAGTATAATTTCCTTATACTGCCTTGTAATAAATGGGGTGTGAAATAGTGTTTTTGATGATGTTATTATTTTTAGATTTTTAATCCGTTTGGCGGGAATATTTATGTGCACCTCTACCACAATGTGTTTCGAGAACATCCCAGCGCTTCGTAGGTTTGTGTATACGTCAGAAGTGAAGCTAAATTGTAATTTACTAAAAATAATCAATTATTGATTTTGTGCCTCAGAACGTCTATGTAACCTTAGGGTAAATCTCTGTGTTAAAAACGTTGTTTGTGAATTTTAATTGATTGTAGGTTGGTTAGTGTTTTACTGTTTTCATTGAGGATCTAATACATTTTATTATTTTTCAACCGAGTGCGTCCCATTTGTTGCATTACAATCTCCTGCTATGAGAATGTAGTCTCTCTTGTTCATAAAAATTCTGATGTATCACAAAATGTTACATTTTCTTCGAACTTTTTCTCATCGAGAACCTATCCCTAAGATTGTCAGAAGACTTCTAGTAGATTTTAGCCTTATATTTATAGTTCTCTCTGAAAGTTGTAGCTCAGAATTTATTTTTTCCGGTCTGTTTTAACATAAATGCTACACCAGTAGCTGCTCTTGTATTTTGTTGAACCCAACTACAAAATAATGAATAATATCCCAATTCAGATGATATTTTGGTTTGAGCATATGAGGAGAATTCATATTCTCTTATTTACCTGTAGGTCTAAATCAGCATTACCACTTTCAAATATAATGAGTTGTTAGCGAATTCAAAAATCTCATGTATATTCTCTCCGGAAATAAGTGTGTATTCAGATCTATTACAGAAAAGAATACACGTTGTAAATGAAAATGTAATACGTGTAGAACGTAGATGTAAAATATTATTTAAAATGTAATATGTATAATGAAATGTATAAATTGTAAAATAAATAGCTATTTGTGATGCTCGTGTTTGCGTATGTCATATAGAGAGCGACCATAATTAAATTTAAAGAAATGTCTTTTCGCGTATTGCAAAGTTCGAATCGTTAATAGACAGAAACATTTGATTCTTAAACTATCCGCCAATGATGTGAAATGTTTGAAATGGTGCATCGGTGCAATGAAAGAAATTGCAATGAAATTGTAATGAAAGAAATCTGTGAAACGTGTTCGGGAAAAAATTCGAAGCCTGTAAATTATTAATGAATATTTCAAGTGAAACGGGATTCACTAAGAAATGTTAGTTTAAATATTTCTGTTACCCCCGTTTTCCTCTAGTTTTCTAAACATTAATGCGCTGGAGAAGCCAGAATGAACTGTTGCATTGCAGTCGATTTCACTAGTTGGCAGGGCAAAGATGGAAGTGTGTGGTGGTGAAATACAAGACCTAATTTATCTGCAAGCCCTCTGAAAGCACATCGTCATTTTCCTCAGCTTTCTAGCTGGTAAAATAGGGTTGTCAGCTTACGTCTTCTTTCCGGTCCCGCGATTAATACGTAGCAGCCACGAAACAATTGCAGAGCGCTGTCTACACCAGAGCACGTCCGCCTCTTTAGTGAAACATCGCGCGCCAGTCAGCGCCAGCTGAGGGAGCCAAACGGAGAGACGGCTGTCTGCCCCCGTCAGGGTTAATTTGATTCCGAGAAGACGGCCCTGTCCTATAACTTGTGCATTACCGCATCCGCTCGTCGGGTCGGCGGAACGTGGAGTCGTTCAAGTGCGGTAGGTCGCGTCTCTGCCCGCCGTGGCTGCTCGAGCCCTTTGCGATTAGAGTGAAGCAGTTTGCAGGAGCAGAACAGGTTTCGACCGCAAGGAATCCGTGACCGCGTGACGCCAGCGCTTCTTTGAAACGAGAGACGCAGTGAAGCACCGGATTCGCCTTGAAATAATCTGCCGAGGGTGGCGTTTATGGCTGGGGGCGGTTTTGGTCCAGACTTATGGCTTAATGAGTGTTCGCTTTTGGATTGTGAAGGGCAGCTGTACGATCTGGAACCTGGCGAGAAAGGGAGATGACCTATTGATCTCTTCAACTCTAAAAATCCCCTTTGAATTACAAATGCAAAACCTTTGCTATTTAACATTCCTACTCTTCATACGCTGAGCATTTCTTGACTTAAACTATACATGAACACTTCTCACGTTCTTTCAACGAGATCATAGACAACATCCACAGATTTTAAGTGGATACCGTTAACCAGTGGGTGGTCGTTTTTAGGTTACACTCTTACACAATCTCTAGATAACCGTAAAATACTTATCATGTTTAAAGTATATCTTTTAATTTAATGTCATTATACAATGGAGACATCGCAGCAATATTGACGAAAGAAATCACTTTTCACTCTAAGAGCACCTGGCGTATGCTCTCATTTACATATAGTTGCAAGTCAGGCATCACACCGATCATTCTCTTTCGCTGTTTCACTTTACAAAGCTGTCATGTCGCAGGCTTCTTCAGGGTAGTGACGTAGAAGTAATGGACTCGAGCCGCGGAAGCCTACGTGTACGAGCATTGTATTAGTTGTTGATCAGTTTGCGGGCTACTTTTTGGAAAGAACATTTAGTAAGCCTTGTTCAGCAGTATTTTTGCTTAACCAGACCAGTAGATTGTTTTATTTATATTCGAGAGCGTGACAGGATTAATTCTTGATGAAGGCCCTGGAACGGCGCTGACTAGGGCGGCTTTAAAGGCCGTGATAGCGCGGGTGGGAGAGCGGGGGCGGGCGAGCGCCGGCGGTCGGGTCAGCGCCCGCTAATGTGCAGTTGGCAATGAGTTAGGGAGATGTGGCTTGCCAATACTACGGCGGGTGGTGAGCGGGGGGCAGAGGTGGTGGTTGGGGGAGGGGGAAAGGGAGGGAAGGGGCCGACGGCGCGGTCGATACCAGGTGGCTCGCGCCTTCCCACGCCGCCCACGCCGCCCCGCCCCCGCTACGCAAGTGCCGAGGAGCTCAGCGGGAGCAGAGAAGAGCCCCAAAGCCGCCCAAACAAAGGCGAATGTGTCGTGTGCGCCGTCTCTCTGCAATGTAGGAAGTGTAGGTCCTTTACCCAGCGTGGAAAGGTATTTACAACCGATTCGGACAATGTAGTTCAGGAGAGAGGATAACAAATAGAAACACAGAAAATATATTGGACAAATCTCCTTCGCAAACAGAACCGTCACGATTTGAAATTACTTTCCGCCTTCCGTCATTCAAAACTTTTCTCACTACAAAATCCTAGGAAAGAGATTTTATTAATCCTGAAGTTATTAACATTTTAGATTTTGAGTTTTTCCTTTCTGTAGCAGTGATTTTAAATAGACGAAAATATTTGGCACCATTTATCACAAAAACTTATGTCCATAGTTTTATTTTTCAACAGTCATTTTCATTTTATGATGATTAATGATCACATTAAATTATCATATTTAAATAAAATATTTAAATCATATTTAAAATACGTATTTTTGTTTCTTCTTATATCATTTTCATATATTTAATATATTACGTCATTTCTGTTTGTAGTTTTCGACCTCAGGTAACTGAAAAGTATTTTAATTATTACATTAATACTTATCTTATCTTATTTTTATATTCTTTTATAAAACATTTCATACAAAGATTTTTTAATTCAATTACATCATAATTCTTTGAACATTATTTTATAAAAAAATTTCTAAAATCATATTTTTAGTAATCAACTATTAGATCTTCAATGACATCATACATATTAATAATTACATATTTAATTGTGCATATTTACAAGCATGTGGAAGCTTACCTTACACTCAGCGATGTGTATTTATGTTTTCAAGTCCATTATAGATTTAGATTTATTTAGTCAAAAGGCAGTAAAAACTGTATGAGGAGAAGATCATAGATTTTAGTCAAATACTTTCTGAGAGCTCATGGTCATGTCTCTCTTCACAAAGCACCTTCCTTGGCTCTCAATCCCAGAACTTTCGTCCTAATATATAAAATTTATGAAAATGTTATTAGAAAAATATATTAATAAAAATATGTATTTTCAATTTGATGTAAATATTTTATTTAATTGTGATGTGATTATTTTATTAAAATTAAAATGAGTTAAAAAAACAACAATAAAAGTATGGACATAAGTTATGAAAAATAAAATAAAGTAACAGTCAGAAGTATAAAAATGCTTGGCACCAGTTGATTTGCCAATTTTGATGGACGAGTCTCGTGTAGGAAGTCAATGGCGTCTCAAGGGCAGTTGGCCCAGCGGAGCGATATATGTATTTATGAGTTAAATAAATTTCATTCATTTGTGAATAGAAAAAAGCTAAATTACTACCACACGTGAAAGTATGCTACATAATACAGTGAATGAAATATTTTTTCTGAATTTTATTGTTATACATTTTGTCATACAATTTATCATACTGGATAAAGTATTGTAATTATTATATCCTGCTGCCTAAATGAGAAAATAAAAACATAACATTCAGGCACCATTTAATTATTAGAAACGTTCAAATTTCGTTGCAAAATGGAAAAGGAAATAAAGTGTATTTATAAAGGTTAATAATTATGATCACTTTCTTTCCTACGTTAATTTTCCCTCAATATTGCAAAAAAGAAAAACGAGTCGCACTTAAAAGAAGTGTTGTTGGAGACGAAAATGTAATACTTTCCAAGATTTACCACCGAAAAATGATTGCGTAAAACCAAAAGCAATGATTTCCAAAAAGTTATTAAAATTGGCGGTATTTCACAAGCATTGTTTGAAGCCGATACTGTTCCTTTATTGCTTTTTCTTTTTTTTCTTATACACTTATTTTTTAGCTTCTGAAGCCACGAGACATTGTAATTGCACGAAATGTGACATAGGCCTACGATCGCTAGCTTTTAACCCGCGAAGGTCATGGATGCCGGGACGCCATTGTGGCACTACTTTTTAAGCATTCTCCGTCCGACAGTGGTGGCGTGAGGTAGCCAGAGTTCTACTGTGCGACCCCGTCAGATCTCTAGCGATAAAACCGTTACTTCGCCGTTCGCCACTCCAATAAGCGGAGGGGCGGGGAGCCACGCGTCGCATCGCGTTAATGTTACTTTTAAACCAGTGAAGTGAGCCATACAAGTGCTTCTGATCAACAGTTCATCGAAAAAGTTCTGGTGAAGTACGACACAGTGCTAATCAGTGTAGTAAATGGCATGCAGCTACGACCCTCCAACAAGCAAAGTCGTAAGTGCTGCACTGCTTGTTCTTAACAACAGTGAGAACCAGCTAGCAACAATGGAAAATTTCATCCCAGATAATTCAAATCAATTCACTGAACCCGAAATGGAAGTGATGATGGAGAACATCACCAACCAAATTAATGCACCCGGCGCCGATCGCCAGGAACCGATTCAACTCAGCCAACCTTCAACCATTCAGCAACCAGAAAAAGACTCCACAGGTTCTAGGAAAAGGTCAGTGACAATCAATGATATAGAGCGTGAACCCCAAACAATTAGTTGCAATAACGATAGTTACAGTGAAACCAATACAACATCAGACTTTCAGCTAATTAATATGCCGGACAAAAATAGTTTCGGCCCTCTAAGTGAACTTGATAAACAAACAATTGAAAGTAGATTCTCTCATATTATTATTATTATTATTATTATTATTATTATTATTATTATTATTATTATTGTTGTTGTTGTTATTATTATTATTATTATTATTATTATTATTTTATGATGTTCTGAATGAGATTACAAAGTTTAGTTTATGCTACTTTACATTTGTTTTCTGGCTTACAATCAAACTTAATCTATTTTACAACTAACACTAAGCTACATCTGACGAGGGGACTCGCAGAGCACCTCAATTAATTCATTCTATATTGCTGAATATGTCCAAGAATGCATGTGACGGATTTCTGTTTTTTATTCGAGTTTGACGTTGTTTATAATTACCCAGTTTGAGATCTGCTATGGTTTATTAGTTGCAGGTTCGAGTAAAAGTTGTTGGAAAGATATTGGAAAGAAGGTAAAATTGGATATTGGTAAAAGTTGTTGGAAAGAACGATGAGAAATTGGTTTGATATTTAATCGGTGTGAAGTTGCATGTTGGAGATGAACCAGGGGCCTTGGGTGATGGAGCTTCAGAATTTGTTTTGGATGACTAGCAATTTTTGAACGTTATATTTGGCAGCATTTGGCCATATGGGGCAGGCGTACAGGAGGAGGGGTCTGATTTATATAAGGTTGTGGAATTGTATAAAGAGAGTTTAGTAGTTTTATTTATGAGAGGTTCTAAGTGAAGAATCTTAATTTTGGCTTGCTGAACTTTGTTGTCTATGTGAGTTTTCCATTTGAGGGTGGCGTCCAGACGTAGTCCTATGTATTTAATGCCTTCCTTATCGAATGGAATCCATGGAATTATATTATTATTTATTTTTAATTGTATGGGAGTAGAGAAAGGTTTGAATGTGAATATTGTAGCGGCTGATTTGGTGGAAATGATTTTTCTTTCATTTCGAGGACCAGCTTTCTAATCTTTGAAGATGGATTTTATTTGATACAAAGTTTAATGATGGATGAGACATATAGATTGCAGTGTCGTCTGCAAATTGGGCTATTTGGGTTAATCTGGTGGTAGGAATATCCGCTGTGTAGGGGTTGAATAGCTGTGAGGAGAGAGGGGGAACCTTGTGGGAGTCCTGCTTTTATGAGGCGTGGGTTTGAGCTGTGGTTCTCAATTACGACTGAAAAAGTTCTGTTTGTGAGGAAGCATTTAATGATTTTAATGAGATTTATTGGGATTCCAATTGACGATAGTTTATATATTACCCCTTCCTGCCAGACTCGATCGAAGGCTTTGGTGATGTTGATGAATACTGCTCTTGAGTGATTTTCTTTGGAAGAATATGTGAAGGTACTCAATGATGCGTAAGATCTGGTGCGCTGTGGATACTTTATGGGTGTAGACAAACTAAAAGGAAGGTATGAGATTTATTTTGTTCAAGTACGTATTTAATTTTACAAGGATTAGTTTTTCGAATATTTTTGCTAATGAGAGGAGGAGACTAATGGGTCTATGGTTATCTGGATTGCTGCGGTTTTTGTTCGGTTTGGGGATGGGAAGGATTAAGGAATGTTTCCAGGTTGAAGGATAATATCCAATTCGTAAGGATCAATGGAATATATTAGTGATATAGGCGATAATGGTTTGGGGTAAATTTTTTAAAATGATATTGTTAACATTGTCATAATCAGGTGCTTTTTTATTTAGGAGAGTTCTTTGTAATTTATTTCGGATGATCTTTGTAGATTCCTGAGGACATATGTATTTAATATTTTGGGGTATATTGTAGGGGAGTGGGTATAGTTTTCGATTTGGGAATGATTTGGATGGGGAGAGATATTGGGGGTGAATGTCTTGGCAAAATGATCGGATAAAACGTCAGTTTTCTCACTTGTAGAATAGTTTTTTTACCATTGGTGGTAGTTAAATGAGGATTAGGTTTTTTCTTAGTATCTTTTTAGTAAAATTCCAAATTGAATTGTTTTGAGTGTTTAAAAATTGTATTAAATGGTTATATTTGGTCTATTTAAAATTTGTTATGGCTTTTCAGGAGATATTCGTAAATAGATTTAATTCTGATTGTAATTGGGTACTATAAGTGTTAGCCAGAGTCTTCTCGTTTTATTTTTGGTTTGAATTATTTTAATTAAGCTTTTGAGCAGTTTAATGGGTGCGTTTTTATGTAGAGTGATGGGATTTTGGGGTTTTAGTGTGTTTACAGTTTTTGTTATAAGATTGTTGACGTTTATTATTGCTTTGTCTATTTTAGTCCAGGTGTTCAGGATTTTAAATTTAGGTGTTTGAGATTGAATTATTTTTTTAAAGTTGACCCAATTTAAGTTATACGTGTTTAGAACGTTTAGGGGAAGGTGGGGGAGAGTCTGATTTGTGGAAACAATGACCGGAATGTGGTCCGAGTCGAGCTCGATGTGAGGAGTTCAGTAAAACTGGGCTTTTAAGTTAGTTATTCCTATATCTAAAATATCGGAAAGCTTGTTTGCGTCACGAGGATGGTATGTGGGTTCAGGGGCAGATATGAATCTGTTAGTACGTATGTGATTGTACAGTTGGGATCCAGCGGCATTGGTGACTCTGCACCCCCAGGAAGTTGTTTAGCATTGACGTCACCCAAGAGTATAGTGGGTGACGGAGGTGTGATTGCGTTGCTTAAGCTGGCGAAATTTGGCTTTAAATTGGGTGGTTTATAAGCTGCAATTATCGTTAGATTTATGCAGGGAGAGAAATTGCCGTTAGTTCAAGCCCAGTGATAGGCATTTGATTGCTTTGGTGATATGGGATAGTAGTTTTGACTAAAATGAGAACGCCGCGGCCAGGTGATAGTGTTTTATCTTGTCTAAGTTATATCCTGGACAATAAAACGGAGAAAAAGATTTAGATGTGATTCAGTGATTCAAGCAACGTCTATGTTGTTGGCTTGTAAAAATACTAGAGTTCTATTTTTTATTGCTGATGCTAAATGCATTCCAATTCATTAGACTTAAGGAATGATATAATTGAGGGTGCGCCGTGGGCAGTGCTAATATAGGAGGCTATGGTTTGTGGGATATTTTGAAAAATGAATGATATAATAGAGTTAATGATATTAATTGTGTAGATATGGAGTTGATTATATTGCGTACGAATGGAAAATTTACGAAACTGTGTTGAAATGAGTTATTTTGGGGGGAGATAGTTTGGGGAGTTGTTAGCTGATTGGTTTTGGGTGGTTGATTGGTGGTTAGTTGCTGATACATAGCTGAAGTTTTGTATGTGAGTCGTGTGACGTAAGTTGGGGAAAAGATAAGTGAAATTAGGGGGAGGGGATTGACGGTTAGTTTTTGACCTTTGTGGTGCTTGGTGGGGACTTTTTGATTTATTTTCCAAAATTGTTTTAAAAAATGAGCATTCTATTGTTCGGATATCAGCTCTGTGCGCCCCGTCGCAATTTTTACAAAACGGAAGGTCGTCCTTTCGAGAGCATGAGACCGAATAATGATTATCAGAACAATTTATACAAGAAATTAGATATTTTCAGTTGTTTTTAGAATTCCCGAAGTCTAAATATCAGAGACACTGTATTGGTCCTTTAACTTTACGATTTCTTTCAGTTTTTACTTTTAGATTACATATTACGTTTGTTTTGAGAATTATTTTTGTTCTCCTGAATATTCAGCGGCTACCACTGGGATTGGTGATTGTTCTTGTGTAATCTGGTAACACTAATGAGGGAAAAATGTTTAGGTTTTAGGTCTTTATATATTTCCTCTTGAGTAATAGACAGATGAATGCTTGTTTAGACCACAGATAACTTTTTGTTGGTTGGGTCCTTGTAAGTGGAACTGTTTATTAGTGCTTGTAAAATATTTAATAGCTTTTCTCAAATTTTCTATTTGGATAAAGTTAATTTTTGCTTTACTGTTATTGAAGGTTTATGTAAGCTGGTTAGTGATGTGGGTTTTAATTTGATTGTTTAGTTCTATAATGTTTTCAATATTTTTAATATGGATGGGAGGGATTCTAATATTTTCGGACTTTTCACGAACGGTGAAGTTTCGGGCTATGTAACTTGATTCACTTTCTTGCAGGAAAACCATAACCTTGAGAATGGCTAAACACGATTTTTTTTGGTTTGGTTGCATATTTAGATTTGGATCACTATGCCCTCGCTTACCACTGGGCTCTAGGGAAATTGGCTCCGCCCTTGCGCTGGCATTACCGTTGCACTTTAAAAATCTCGCTGTGCCGTCGGCCGGCAAATAGTTACTGGCCTCATTTAGTTGACCATTAACATTGTCCTGCGGCATTGTTCCACTTAACATGTGAGGCTGGTGAAATGGGGGTAGATGTAACCGCTGATCCGGTTGATTTTATTCTTGTAGATGCTCTGGACTTTGTAGGAATGATTTTTCACGGGCATCACCTTCTTGGTAAGCGACCTCCATTTCGCCCTGGGTCGGGTAGACCTGAGCGACGGTATCTGCAATACAGTGGCGAATGCCAGCGTTGTCGGTTAAAAATGTTGCACTGATTTGTTAGAATATTAACACCACACTATTTGTGACAGTTGTTGATAACTGTTACTGTATACACTATAACTTTCACTGGAACACAGAGCACAGGTTCGAGGCGCGGCGCAGCGCTGTGCGCATAGGTCTGAACTGTGCGACAACTCGCAGCGGAATCATTATCTCCTATTAACTAATTCCCTAGTGAACGAAGTGAAACCCCTAGTAAAATACCACTAATCATAGTAGCAGACATTATCAATTATTATGCATTCATCATAGAACTTAAAACTAAAGTTACCACATACTTAATTGCAGACCAAAAAAACAATAAAATTAAAATAAGTGCAAGTTCACCTACGGATTTCCGAATTTTAATCGGGTATCTAATCCACAGACATCGAATTTTTCATTCCTTCAAAGACCCGCTGAATAAAAATTTCTCTGTAGTGTTCAAGAATGTCGACCAATCCATTACTGATCAAGAAATATATCAAGACTTAAAACAACGCTTTTCCTCACTGATAAAAATCACCAGACTTCACAAAGAAAATAAACCTATCCCAAAAGTTGCAGTTGTATTTACAAGACCCCATAGACAATATTTTAGCCATTAAACAAATGTGTAACCACAGAGGAAAAGCGGAAGCAAGGAAAAACCTCATGGTCTCTTACAATGCCAGCGGTGCCATTATGGCCATACAAAGAATAATTGCAACCACTTAATTAGCTGCGCGTATTGCGCGAGTAATCACTACTCGATAACTTGCCCTAATCAATAAAAAACTTTAAAAATTAACCGCTTGATTTATTACTTCAGTCACTGAACACTAATAACAAATCCACATGGCAAATCAATAACAAAATATTAAGAAAAAAGAATAACATTTCCCCCACTTGACACTTCAACAGGAAAAGTGTATACGCCTGTCGAGAAAGCTGAAGAGTTAGCAAATTACTTCGCATCCACATTCACTCTAAATAATACTAAACAGCATACTAGTCATATCACAATCAAGGCAACAACAAACTAACAGACATATGGTCCACATCATACAATACACTTCACATCACGTAGAGAAATAAGTAAAAGCATCATATCACTACCAGTCAAGAAAGCCCCTGGACATGATAAAATTAACAATTTAATATTAAAAATCCTTCCCCAAACAGCCATTGAATATATAACCAATATATTCAACTCATGTCTGTGACTAGGTTACTTTCCGCAAGTATGGAAATATGCAATCATTCTTCCGATGCAAAAAACAAACAAGAATGCATCTCTAACCAATAGTTACCGCTCAATCAGTTTGCTTCCCACGCTATCTAAACTACTAAAAAAATAATATTGAAACGATTTAAAGCACACCTCCATAACACAATGGCCATACCTATGGACAAATGGGGTTCACCAAACAAGTGTCCATGCATCACCAACTTCTCAGAATCACTGAAGACATCTATACTGCATTTCAAAAACATTATCACACAATAACAAACTTTCTCAACATTTCTCAGGCCTTTGATAGAACATGGAACCAATCTTTAAACTACAAAATAAACCAAATAGGCAGTCCACATTATCTCACTCAAATCATTTTCAGCTAGAACGTTTGTCATAACCATCATTCTAATGCAAAAGCAGTCAAGGCAGACCTTCCCCGACGTTCCCCGTTATCTCCCGCTCTTTATAACTTGTACGTAGCCGACCCACCAAAACATAGCAATATAAAAACCGCCCAATTTGCAGATGTCAATGCTATATATTCTTCAGGTCCCTGCATATACGCAATAAAAATCAATCTGCAGTTATACCTACAAAAATTCGACAGCTGTACAACCGAAAACAAAATTAAAATCAACCCATTCAAAACTGCAGCCAAAATATTTTACTTAAGGCCTTACATCTCCCTACCTCCCTTACAATGGAACCAAGAACCCGTACAATGGCATCCTCAGAACAAAACCATAAAATACCTATCCCTTTTCTTAAATACCCGACTCAGTTGGAAAAATCACATCGACAATAAAGAAAAAAATAAATCACACCAACTAAAACCAATAATAAATAGATCTGCTATATTACCGTACAATACATACCGCCTTATTGATTTACAAAACTATCATTCGACCACTACTTTTATATTAATGCCCAGTATGGATCAGCGCAGCCAAATCGAATAGCAAAAATTTCCAAATCAGTTCCTCTGCACCATCACGAATGTCCGTGGTTCATCTCCAATTCACAACTTCATAAAGAATTCCAGTTAGAATCGATAACAAACCATCATATTTTTATCGACCAACTTCTTCCACAACATTCCAAATATACCCAATCTAACCCCTCGAAAACTCTGCCAAAACCCAATCCACAGAACCCGCATCAAAAACAAATTTCCGTTCCATACCTTCCTCAATAAATTTTCAGATCTCGACCTAATATAGAGTTATCATATAAAGATACCTCTATCATTCTTGTAGTAGTGTAAGTTGTATTTTCAGATTAGTAGTAAGTTTATTGTAAATTAATTATAAGTAGATTTAAGGAACTTTAACAAATGTAGAGTTTTTTTTATCGCTGATCTTTGTATGTTTCCATCAAAAAGAAGATAAAAAAATAAAAAAGTTATTAAGCGACAGATAAGATCAGTCACATCTCTTTGGGGTGAGACGAGTAAAATTGCGGATCGAATCCAACAACTGAAATATTGCGGAGGCTGCGGTTCTCGTTCGTAATCAAGAGGTTTTTTTCATTAATTTTTTCATAATCATTTGCTGCATTATTAAAACACATTATAGTAAAGTGAATGGAAGTGAAAGTTTGGGTTCTAGTAAAACAAAAAGGTTGCCTAGATTATGATAAAGGTGCGTGAAAACGGGCAAGCAGCAGCTTCACGCAGCGGCATGGCAACGTGAAGTACAGTGAGGCGAGGGCGCGACAACAGAAATTTTTAGAAAACGTAACAAACAAAGAATATTAACGTGTATTGGTGAATCGCAATGGGAGGGAATTATGGACAAGGCATTGATCTATTTCAAGGAAGTTTCGTTTACGTTTCCTTTTTCTTGAATTTCGCTTTACGATAAGTAAACATTACAATTTGGATACCGGTTTCGATTTCGGTAACGAATGCTTTCGGTTTCGGTATTTCAATTTAGAGATTGTTTTAATGCATTTTCTATCTTTTTAAAAAATATTATTTTGCAACTGATTATTCCGCGACTCGATTCATCGTTTAGGAGTGTAACGTCATGGTCCTTGACATGGCGACGTGTGCTCTCTCAAACTCCGATTTTAGAGCAAGTTGGTGGCCTGCACCACCAATAACGCTGCTTATCAGAACCACCGAATCGCGCGCACTGCTCGAGAAATAAATTAAATATTTTAACAAAAACTTCTTCACGAACTCTACAACGAAATATAATCATATAACGAATTTTCAATACATCACATTTGTGAATTTGTTTTGAATAGAGTGTTTTACAAAAATACATTTAATCCTCACTTTTCACCACGAATATTGCTAACGAAAATGTGCAATTTTGTTAAATTGAAATTAACAACAGTCGAGGGAAAAGCTTAGCAACGAATGCGTACTGGTGTAGTACATGAATATCGAAAACATACATATCTTTCAACTCATTTCATTCATACGAGTCAGCGCGCGCGTTTGTATGAATTCGCCATATTCACACATCAATCGAGCACATTTCACTGAATGGGTAAAAGCGCTGCGATCACAGAATGGCGGGCAATGAAAATCAATCAATTTCGTGAACTGAGAACCTCGATAGATAGCATTGCCATTTATCTCGACAAATATGTACATCTAATGCGTAAAATTCTCGTCCATACTCACTTGCCTATCGACGATACTGTTATACTGTAAAAACCTTCCCTTCGCCACAATAAACATATCGTTTTTGGAACGTTTATGATTATTTACGCCGCAAGGTCAAAATGTGGATTATTAGAGTATGAGTTTGCAATTTTGAAACGAGTACTATGATACACTTCCCGCCGTGTGACATGATGTGTTTTATTTCATAATATGTTTTGCTTTTTGTCAGAAATTCAGTGACATTACAAAATATCAATGAATGACCTACAAAAAAGGGGACAGAGCAGCGGAGAACTGAGTATTGCAGGTATCTCTTGAATTTTTGATAAAATGTGTTAGATTTATTAAATTGGAGGCTGGTAATCATAGACTGATGGAGTAGCTGTCTGCCGTGTCAACTCTCTTCAGGAGCAGTCAGTACTTGCCAATTATCCTAGAGCGTAGTTGGACGAGTTGACAGATCATTTCAAGCACATTATTGCATTATGCATAAATCCTGCTTTCTATTCCAGGTAGCCAAGTTAAATTTAACCACATTTAAAATCATACCTGGAGAAGAGTACATAGTTATTTTAGTTAGAAACATTTTAATTGTAGTCGAAAATTACATTTCACGTACCCTTTACTTTAAATCAAGAAGATATTTGACACAAACTTTTGACAGTCTTATTGACTTGCATCGGCCACAAAAAAGATATTGGGCGCTTACTTATTTTATAAAGAAGAATTGGAATTATTAATTTTTTCATGTAATAATGAATTGCGGGTCTAGGCTATAGACTACACAGTTCCGATGTACATCCGAAGAAAGAAATGTAGACGTAATAATCGCGATACCTGAATCTAAGAGATGAAAAAAACAATATTTGGAAAATTCAGATAATGAATATAAAGCACTCGGGGAAGTTTAGAAAGAAGGAAGGCATTTCGACATTCAAAATTATTTGCGTCGGCGATTCAGAAGTTGAAAAAGTATATTATAAGAATTTATTCAATCATTTCAAATAAAATAATTTATTATTAAATTATATTTTAATAATAACCAAACAAGTGGTGCAACAACAGAACACCCTTTCACTCATTATTTTTAACGGCTCTGTAATATTACATATACTTCTATACAATATTATACATGAATATACAAAAGAGTTTCCAACCAGAAAAAAATATTTTCTCTGCTCCGAGACTCAAAATCTCTTCATAAAATTAGGTCACAATGTGCTTTATCACTACATCACGCAGTCGCTTGCCCGTACTCATTTTTTGTGAACTTTTAAACAACTAATGAAATCTCCCATTATTTCAATCATACTATTTTCAAAACTTCTGTGAGTTCAGCAAAAATTATACCTAAGCCATTTTTCAAGAGTGCTTTGCTCTCTCCGTGGTAAAAATGTACGAAAAAATGTACAGCCGTTAAAAAATATTTCATTAATAAATTGCATTATCTTGAATCAGAAATTAAGCAAAAATTAGTTTTTTAATGAATAGATCTTTCAATAAGAATATATTTTTGAAAATATTTTACTTATGAAAAAACTAGAACCACATTTTTCATTTAAATTAAACATTGTATTTTGCCATGTTAATTTTTTCGAAATTTTCGAAAATACTGAGAGTTACGCGGAAATAGATCTGACAACACTTTCTTTACTGTTCTCTGATACACACAAGGGGAAAATCTAAAGAAACATTTGAGATGCTTTTCAGAAAATAATTGTTTAATATACCCTATATTTCAAACAGAATTCCGCGAAAACTACTCATACATTCGAAAAATTGCACATGGTCATATTTCAAGATGACTTTGGAAAACAGTTTTCATGAAGGGGAAATCTTTATCTTTAAATTGTTGTATTGTATGAAGACGCCTAAAAAATTTGAACTTTTTCAAAAATTTTCAAAAATCAGGGCTTCAACGTAAATGAAACCTGCACAATTTTCTAAGTATTCTCTACGGCATTCCAGTGCAAGATTTAATCGAAAAATTTGAAGCCATTTTTGGAGAAAAGTTTGAAAATAATGTTGTGACTCAATGTAAGGTAACCCCCTCAAAATCCAAATATTCGTTTCAAATTCGCAGTGCCTTGAGTTCATTCAGATCTATCGAGGTATTTTAATTTTGGAGGAAATCTTGACGACGGCTAGGCTCTAGCGCTGACCATAGACAGAAAGAAGGCGGACAGAAACACAGACTTTTTGTCGTTAATCAAGTTTTTCGTGTATAGGAGGGACAAAACACGAAATCTAACTACACAACGTGTTTACTACAAGGCTTATCGACTTTTCCGTTACCAGGATCCGGTAATAAGAGATTTTTCAGTCGGAAAATAGCCAATTTCCGGCGCATGTATCCAATATTTTCTCTCTTTACGAAGAAGAACGAGAAAGTACCTAACAGTCCTTCAAAAATCATAATTTTCAGATGCCCTCGTGAACGTAGTGAAACAATGAATATTGATTCTTATTGTCTTGGGGACCCTTTAACTAACAAAATAGTTGTGTCTTTGTTCTTTTGGCACATTTTTTTCTGTGTGGAAGATTTGTCATTTCTATTGACATGTTATTACTTTGTTTACTTTTAAGCAATGCTGTAATACGTATTTATCCATTACATTTTTGTTGCAGGTACGCATACTCGCCGGCCAGGCACACTGCTGATAGAAATCATTACCGGTGAGTTAATGCCACAGTGTCTTACATAAAATTAAGTGTGCGTTTACATGAAGAAAATAAAGTTAATGGTCTTTTGCTTCTGTGAACTTCACTATAATTCAGTTACACGATTTCTTTAAAATACATAGATCATGAGAAGAATGGCTTGCTAATTGTAAAACTTTTAAACTTTTATTCTGAATGAACAAAAATATGAGGAACTAAGAAAAGTATCATCATAGTAAATCTGAAATCGACATAAAACATCGTATCTCCCAGAAGTACGCTACATGTTTTTTTGACATGAAATTGCGAGATTTTCCATAGTATTTCGTACTCTGTTTTATACAAATATCGGGAAAAATATAGGAATTACAGAAACATATTTTATTATCATCTCCACTGTACTACGTGCAAATTTGGTCAATAAATGAGAATAGGTCACGGCGTGAAAACAATAATTAGAGACTATATTGAGTGTCTAAAAATATTTTGATATTGTATAATTCTAAGAGTGATTAGTTCTCTAACACTATTAAAAACTATTATTTAACTTTACGGTTTCTGTGCCAACTCGCTTTATGTCTGACGTCCTGTGATCCACGCAGAAAAATCTGAGAACGTGTGTTGCATTGATATTTCCTCTTCTGTACGCGTCATACTCTTTTTGTCTGATGTTAAATAAATCTTATAAAAATGAATGACTGCTTGAGC
The DNA here is from genome assembly GCA_017312745.1 of Gryllus bimaculatus. Classification (NCBI taxonomy): domain Eukaryota; kingdom Metazoa; phylum Arthropoda; class Insecta; order Orthoptera; family Gryllidae; genus Gryllus; species Gryllus bimaculatus. The sequence continues at coordinate 3,153,653 of BOPP01000103.1, forward strand.
GTTTGTTCCACATTAACGTCTGAACCACTGGAGAAATGATCATCAATTTTGGAATACAATACAGAAGTAGGGATGAAAAAGACAATGTGGGTCAATATTGAACATTCACCATTCAGATGGAGTCGTAACCATACATTTTCTCTTTTTGATGTTTTGGCAAAATACATTTTCTCTGTTCAGAAAAAACTGATACAAAACACAAAATGATTAGTTTTCTCAGATCTCAAATATATTTTCACGAAACTTCAGGAAAATGAAATATGTGATTATGATTCCAGCTGAATAGTGCGTATTCCACACCCGTTCCACATGGCTTAGTCATGCCTGCTTCTCTATTGCTGATGGGCGCTCTTGGGCGGACCGACCGGGAAGGCCGATGCGGAGCAAACATCGTGGCTGTCTGCTGTGACTCCCAGTGGTCCTAGGATTTATGTCCACGCAAGGAGCTAATTTTCAACAGTATCTACGGGTATGGGACAAAATAAGCTTTGGTCTAGAGTTCTAGTAACTGGCTACAGTGATCGGTAGTTTAGCGTGGTTTCTCCAATCAATAGCAGGCGAATGCCGGCGCAGTTCCTTTCGTATTTCTTGTCCTACTCTCTACCCTGCACACACACACACACACACACACACACACACACACACACACACACCTCATACATACCCAAGCACATCCCTTCCACATACGTCATTTAGAGCTTGTCCTAACTAGGTCGGTGGCCAACTACGGGAGATACCTGGAGAGGAAAATCTCCCGCATGCTGATGTATAGATCGGCGGTGAATCTCACAATCCCGCAGGGAAGGAACTCCACCACCTCCTGGGGTAAAACAATACTCGCTTCACCACCGGTAGTAATGACCGTAGCAGGTGACACGCGCTAGAGCGAGCGGCAGGCGAAACGGAGGGGCAGTGTAACGAAGCGGGAAGCGGGGAAGCGGAATTCCCGAGCCCGAGTGGCAGCGAAAGCGAGAGTGGAGCACGAGAGGATCGGAAGCGGAGTCGAAGTGGCAGCGAGCCATTCAACGCCACGTGATTCATCCCGGGGAAAATTACAGGTCAGGCGCATTTACCGGTGAATTTCCCCTTCAGCTTTCAGGCCAGCGCACACCAGCCGCAGAGCCCGCAGCGCTACCTCGCAACAAACATCCACCCGGGGAACATCGAGGCGGCGCGCCGCGGGGCAGGGTGGGGAGGGGCGGGGCGGGGCGGAGAGCGCGGGGGCGGAGCTGGATGAGGAGCGCGATCGAGAGGGGGCGGTGGAGGGCGAGAGGGGTAAACCTCTGAAAAGAAAGCCGAGAGTCCACAATTGCCCGGGCAACGAACATTATCCGCCACAGAGAGCGTGGAGGGATAAGAGACGGCAAACAACAACCCCGGCATTTGGGGCCGCTTTCAAAGCGTCTCTTCATGGATGATCAGTGCCGCAGGCCGCAGGTATTTCTCGGCTGGATAGAGGAACTACGTTGGCAATTAAGCAACCGTGATGCTTTAAGTGATGTGCAATGATCCTGTATTTTCGGTTCTAAAACGGGCTTCATGAGAATTAAAAGGCTCCAAATGTTTGCTTTATATTTTTTCGTATGTGCGGCAAAAGATATGCATTTTTGGCGAACTCAGTATTACGAAAATTGCTCAAAGACAATGCAAAAGAACATTTCATAAGTAGAATTTTCATGATAGAGTTTTATCTTGAATGAAATCTGTTCTATAAACGTAGATCTTTAAATAAGATCACGTAAATGTTTTTGTAAAACCGAGTAATTTTTGCTTGAAGTTACTGTAATTTATACTTTTATCAAAAATGGCGTCAAATTTGTTCTTTATTTTTTTACGCATACAGTAAATGACGCTTAAAAATATGGAAGGTCTAATTTTTATTGAACTTTCAGAATTTTCGAAAATTGCAAAAGTTAGAAATAAGGCGAGAAAGTACCGATTATGCGAGAAAGTAGCGAGAAATAATGATATTTTTAGCGCCACCATTTTTTAGGAAAACGTGCAAAACCGTGATTGCTATATTCTTAATATTTTAAAGGGAAAGTACTATAGGAATAATATTTTCTCTATGGTATGAAGGCAAGTAGAGTACGAATGACATTAACACAAATGTCATAATTGACTACTTCGAATAGGTCAACCTACTTCGTTCGCACTCCGTCTTGCAGCCCCTACATCAAGAAAAAACATCCTTATTTTTGATTTACACTTAATGATTTTAGCCAGAGACCGCCAGGCCATTCTATTATAAATATGAGGCATCAGCGTCAAAATATGTTCACAGTAAAAAAAAAAAGTTAATAATCACCTTCAAGTGCGGAAAAGCCCTTGCATCATCTTTGCATAAAAACTAATAATTTCACATCAATTTCAATATTTAGCTTTTTCCAGCCATTTGGGACTTCATTTTTAGGAGAAATTCCTTCATTTCACGCTTTCTTTCCTGTTCTTCGACTTTTCTTGTCCTCATTAAACATCTTACATTCCAATAAAATATCAGATCATTTAAGAAAACGACAGTGATCTTCATTTCGCTCAAAAAGTACATACGCAAATGTAATGCAATGAACTTCTTCATAGAAGTTGTGAAACTTCTGTTAATGTGAGGGTAAAGTACATATTAACTTTACTACTGGTAAAAGTTTTTGAACCATTAAAAAGACTCCAGCTTTGTACTATCTAATAAAGATCTGTTAGAAAAAGCAAAAGAACGCAGAGAGAATAAAGGAATCAACACTTTCGTTGCGAAAATTTCGAGTTGTCCTCAAGGTAAATATTGGAATCGAGAAATTGTAAAACCAAAAAATGCCACATCTCAAAAAATGTCTTTATCAGTTGGAGTAACAATTTCTTTGCAGTTATACATTACTAAGAGGCATATGAATTACAACAATTTGTGAATGTTAAACTATAACTATTCTTTAGAAAATAATGTATATTGAGTAGAAACGATTTTATTTAATGAATTTACTGTTTAAAAACCAAAACCTGTATGGGGAGGGGGCAATATGAAAACATCTTGTAATTCAGAATTCCGGCCTCAGACTTTTACTATATAGTAATACATCATATTCGTGTTTGGCAAAATTCAAACTAGATATTATCGCTTCCGAAGAGTAGAAAACGTTTTGCAGATGTACGCTAACTTTAGATATGATTTTGGGAACTCCCTCTTTGTCAAGATCTGATTTGACACAGGGCTGGAGATGTTCGTACTTTAATTCCTTTGAATCACAAACTTTTGTTTTGCTTCTTTTCCATCGAAACAAAGTACATTTCAATCTGCCCATAGCAGATTTCTCTCTGAGTAGATTCACAATAAGCACAAGCTTGTTGTGGAAGAAAAAAGTTGTCCATCCCTTGGAGAAAAACGCTCGCCGTATTATGCACTTATGTGGTTCGTGTATATTCGAAATGACATATACCCTATTGATATGTGAAAATCGAAAAGTTAAACTGTTTTAAATACTCTGTAGAACATAGGTTCGTGGTTTCCTATCACGAAACCTGGCTTCCTATCACGAAACACTTATGTATTGCCCCATTGACCCAGCTTCGTCTACATCCACTCCTGTATCGGCACACTCTATACTCCACGTGCTCTCCCCCATCCGCTTCCTCCAGCCTCCAGCAGCAGGCTTTCGCACGGCGATGCATTCCACGGCCATAAATTCGAAACCGTCAGTAAACGCTACGTTGGCTTTTATCCACACAGACGCGGCCGGAGTGCAGCCTTTGCACTTTGCCATAAAAGCTGATAACACGGCTTCTGACTAAAGGTTTAGCTGTTGGTGCGCGAGGAATTAATTTCCCTGAGCTATCTCGCCGCTTTCTGTGGCGGCTGCTACCGCTTCCGCCGCCACAGCCACCACCTCGCGTTGTGGGCTCCTGCGGTACGACACCCCCCGCAACGGATGCTGACTAAGGAAAACTCGGGACGCCGCTCCGGGGCGGGCATTGCACACGGCGGAAAATCCTCCAAAAAGCTGGCCCCGGCTGGGATGGCGTTGCCGTTAAGGGCGTAGCGTCGCTGACCTGGAGGCGTTAGAGTTCGAGTCCCAGCCGTAGCGGATCTTGGACCCTAGCAGCCGTAGCTGGATCGAGTACAATCGCTGACTTCAGGCGAGTTGTAGCGACCAGCTGCTCCAGTCGGTAGTTTTCAGTGATTTCTCTGGTCAATAGCAGGCGAATGCCGGCGCAGTACCCTAAAAACCGAGCCACAAGCCAGGCGCTATTTCCTTCCTCGTCTCTTTTCCTTCCTGTCTTATACGCACGTACTTACACTTACAAGCACTACATATCCACACATGTCGTCAGCCGACATGTAGGTCAGCTGCAACGGATCTCATGTTCCAGCTGAGTTCCTGGCTGTACACTACGACACTACGTGACACTACGGGAAGAAAGACGAAAGTTGACGGGCTCGAAAATACTTAATACTCCTTTGAAATGTTGGCGAAAAAATTGGACAACTCAAAATCAAAAAATGTAACTAGGTTTTCAAATGTACATTTTAACATGATAAAAGTTCATATTTATACCCTATTTCAAATTGAAATTATTAGGGATTCAGTAGATGAATGTATGCAAGGCAAGTCATTTCAGGCGACTAAACTAGACAGCTAAAATAGGGCAAACTTTGTCGAATTATTTCCATTTTTTAAGCATCCTTTCCTGTATCCCTGGAAAAATATGATGAAAAAATGGTGCTTTTTCGGATTATTTTATAAATTTCATTAATTCCAAGCAGAAATTTGGAGAAAATACCCGTTTTATTTTCAAAAAATACTACTAGACCTTTTATAAAGATATACTTTTGTTAAACCGATTTTATTTAAGAAAAAATAAAACGTAAATATTGTAGTTTTGCATCGCTAATATTTTCCCATTTTCGAAAATAGTTTGCCAAAAATAGTGCATAGTTCCAGGTTCTTACTATCCAAAGGTACATAAGAGGAAAACATTTAAAGAAGAAATTTTGAGGCGTTTTTGAGAAAATAATTGTCTAAAAATTACCTCTATTTCACAAATAATTAGGCAAAAATTTTAATATGTAAAAAAAAAACTAACATGACCTTATTTGAAGATTGCTTTGAAAGACACATTTTGTAAGGGAACTAGTAGTACTGAAACAGCACGTAGTTGTAGGAATACTGAGTGAGTGAGTGATCATAGGGGTTTAGTTATGGCACGCCTGTCTCTTGCGAGACTCTTCGTCCAGTTTTTGTTTTCTTTCCGTTGGTTGTTCTTAAGTTGCGACTCCTCTCCCCCGTACAGGGACGGGGATTGTGAGTCGGGGAGGGAGAGAACTGTAGGGTAGTTTTATATTGAGGAGGTTTTCGTAGTAGGGGAAGGGGAGGGGGAAGGGATTAGGGAAAGGAGTGGGATAGGGAGTAGGAAGGGTTGGGAGAAAGTAAATGTCGTTCTTTGGTCCATCGTGGGTCAGTGTTTTAGTCCGTGGTTTTCGTCGTTAGTCGGTTGTTCTGTGTCCACCCTTTGGCCTAGGTAATGGGAGGGGGGAGTTGCAGGATATCGAGGGGATGTTTTTTACGTGTATGTCTGGGGGGGTTACGGAGGATATGGTGGTGGGGTATGATTAAATTTCTGAATTGGGGATCGGTAGTGAATTTTTGTATGGTTTGGACTGAGGAATTGTGGAGGTATGTGAGTATATGTGGCATATTGTGTAGTTTTCTTAAGTTATTGAAGCGGGTTAGTGGAGGGGGGCGGAAGATAAGACGGATGACTGTTTTCTGTTACGTTAAGTTTTCTGTAGTTTATAATGGAGGTATTGAACCATGTAGGATGGGCGTAGGATAGGGTTGGGCGGATGTAGGTGTTATAGGTTTGGATTCTTTTTTGGATTGGAATAGATGGGTTGGACAGGATAGGGTGAAGGGCATTTGTGAAGATAGGGTGATTTTGAAGATAGGGGCATTTGTGTGATAGGGTGAAGGGCATTAAAAATACTGCGAACAAAGTTTGCTACTTTTTCAATTTTTGAAATATCAGGGTTTTCAATGAAAATAAGATTTGCACCATTCTCTTTAACGTTCTCCACACTATCCAACAACAAAATTTAATCAAAAACGATGGAGCCAATAGTGTGGAGGGGCTTTATGTAAAGTACCCCCCCCCCCGCTAAATTAAAATATCGATTGTAAATTCAAGGTGCCGCGACAACAGCCAGATCGATTGAGGATTATAAGTTTTGGAGAAAGTCCGCTAAACGGTTTTACAGCAAGCGTTGTTCACGAACGGGCGAACGGACGTTTTGTCGTCATTCGATTTTGCGGTATCAAGGAGACCCACAAACCATGGATGTTGGTTTCACCCCGTGATAGAGGATTTTTTTAAATGTAGCAACTGGATTTATCCAATTTTTCGTTACTATGACCTTCCAAAACCAGCAAAAATCCAATTTTTCGTTACTATGACCTTCTAATAAGAGATTTTCTGCCGAACATTCACCGTTTTTTCTCACAGCATTATATAATTCTCTCTCCGTAAGTAAAAATCGAATCTCGATCTTTATGCTCGAAGAGGAACGCTTGTTGTACAACTATACCGTGAAGGAAACATAATCAGTGAATGTGTTCGGCGAACAGCATTCAGTTATTTCTTCCCAGGGATCATCCGTTCTGACAAATCAGGGAACTTAAATATGCATAACCTGGGACTTCCAGAATACGGCCCCGTACGAGGCGTGCGATGAAAATGTAATGCGAATTCCCCGAACTTATTCTACCTGGGGGCTAGGTTCAAGGGCCAGTTCGAATGGAGGGTGGTTCGATGGAAGAAAATCTTCAAGCAGACGCAACAACCTGAAGTATGAACAGAATTGAAAAATCACAAGACACATGTACTTTAAAAAACTTCGAAGGAATGATCTTAACTTGACACTTAAAATTACGTCCCACCTATATTATTAATATCCAGTGCATGCAGAAATTGAAAGAAATCTTTACGGACGCATTCCACGTAAGCGGTGCCAACGAATGCGGAAAAATATATTTAAAAAAATCGATTTTGACTGAAAGATTCAAAAATTCGATTGTGTTATTCCCCTATCTTTATAATGCTCCTACAGACAGAATTTTCATACTCAGTGCGTCACTGAGTATCACCCAGGTAAAGGCATGCGGCAGCAAGACTCAGGGACGTGATCGTCACTAAATATTTGCTATTCACGTGTTGAGTTATCGAGCCGTAACTTTCTTTCATAATCTTGGTGTGTAATGAGCTGCTGTCCTGTGAATTCCCACAAATTATTCTATGTTATTGAAATATTCGTCAAGCCTGTTTTGTTAAAATATTTGACGTCGCGAAAAACACATGTAATACGTTGTTCTTGAACAGTGTGGGTGACACATTTTAAAAAACCATTTTGTGTGGTTTTGTTTAGAAGAATTTTTGCTACTGCAGACCTCTAGTTAGTTATAATTTCTAAATATTTTCCATTAAGTCCAAGTGCTTGAATTATTGGCGTTCACTTGTAATACTATAAAATTATTAAGTTATAATACGTAAAAGATTTTTTTTGTTTAAATACAAATATACATTTAATCTTCATGTGAATATTACATATATATTCACATATTTAACACCACTTGTGTCAAACATTTAATGAATTACAAATTTGAAGTACGCTTCTCCTGACATATTTATACACTGAGACAGGAGAAGTAGCGCGTCAACTCCCTCATACAGTGCAAGAAATGTATTTATTGTTCGTGGAAACGTTTTCGTACTTTATATTTTAATATGAATCTAAATATGCTGCATCGTTCATTGCAAGTGAAAGAGACTAACTTCGTTACATTAATTTAGATATATTTTATGTTTATTCTTACACCAATAAAGTGAATGTATATTTTTAGCAGATGCACGAGGTATTTTCCCTAATTATTCTGTATCACAGTAACTTTCATGTTCCTTGTCAGTTTTGAGCAGTCGTATCACCAAGTGGTTCGAAAACATCAAATAACATAGCTCAAAGGTGCAACAACAACGTTTTTAAAATTTTGAAATATTTAATGTAATGGGACAACGAGTATAATTTTGTTTTTCTGAGTCTTCTGGATCATTGGGGTCGAAAATTTATTTAAGAACTAGTAAGCCAGAGACCAAGAAATGCTGCTGTACAAAACCAGCAAAAAGGCTTTTTCAAAAAGTAGCACGCACACTGCTCCAAACAAAACAAAAATACTCTCGCATGACTCTGCAAGAAAGTAAATATTTTACCAAAAAGAACTTCACGAATATTGCAATAACATACTCAGAATATACTCAGAATAATGAATATACTCAGAAAAACAGTTGTTCACGAAGAATATTTTCTTACCAAGAATATCAAAAGGTTTGTTCTTGGCGCAACAAGTAAATAGCAACTATTTAATAACGGGTGGCATCTCCCTCAGAGCCTTGCTATCGCATGACCGCAATCTGTCGTAAGAAGTGACGCAATGAATATCAGATTTCAGTCGGTACGACCAGTGCGAAAAGGCGGGATAACGCAATGATATATTTGAATTGGAGAGCCAAAATCTGTTACATTATTGTTTCTACAGATCCTGGGTATTTAGCACCTCTCACCTCTCCGGCTGGGGGGTGCGTTGGTTTTTCCTCCAATTTCTTTCATAGATTATTTTATTATGTCGGTTGTGTTGTTTTGAGAACTGAATTAAACTCAGACAATCCAGGGTAAAATTCACAACCCTCCTTCTTGCCTTTCACCCTATTCATCCCCATTTTGAATTTCAATATTAATTTTGAAAACAAATCTGTCAATGATTGGTAATTGAATTAACTTGTTATATCAGATAATTCGTCTGATATTTAAATCTTACTTAATTTTGACTTACATATTTACTAAAAGAATTGCTGTTCATCTTTCATTTATATCACACCTTGCCGCCGTAAAATATGAGCACTCCAGTCAGAGCTCTGAACACGTCTCATTCACAACTCTAAAGGAAGATCAAGACACACATGTGTGAAAGGGTTGTGCATGTAAGGAAAGGGTGAGGAAAGGCCAAGGGAGAGGAAGGAAAGATTGCGCACGGTCTGTGGCCTGTTTGTGAGAGTACTGCTCGGGCATTCACCTGCTATTGATTGGAGAAACCACAGAAAACTAACGATGAGAGCAACCGGCCGCGACAATTCTCCTCCATACAGTGGCTGAATTCTAGAACCCTGTATAGCTGGTATCGAAAATTCCGCCACCTCGGGTATTTCCGAAGGACCTCCCGGGGTCAGCGTTTTTGCACAGACGGCAGCCATACTGACTATGAGCTAACTCAGCCAGTTGTAAGTTCATGTTTGCGCTTAGCAATAATGTGAGATTGTGTAGATTAAACCATGTGCAGGGAAACATTTGTTTTCCACCGCCTGGAAAGTGCGAGCTCGGGTTGGTTCGCGAGCGGAACGGCGCGCAGAGAGCGACAAGAGCGCCCTCCGCAGCACGAGCCGCCAACGCGAACTTCTGCTACTCCCGGCACACGCTATGACACTAGTCTCCCGGTTAACAGAAAATCGATTGCTCATTGATTGCCGTTGGTTATCCCCCCCTCTCAGTACAGGGTTTTCTGAATCCAATGACGGCAAAATTGGCTTTGGATAAAGAGATAAATTAATGATATATTTTCTAGTGGGTGGGGGTTGTAGAGATGGTTATATTGGTAGCACTTAACAAATACGCCATAGAGCTCATTGCTTTTTACTTCTCCTTTTTATTCTCTATTCTACAGTACTTTATTCTAATATTCATCATTCTGCTGGATGTGATAATAGAAGTAAGTGTCAAATTATATGTTTGGTGTGAATTACAATAGCATGTATAAATGCATTATATTGCTCATGTAAAAATTTAATACTTTATCTTGTGTATAAACTACTTTTTGGACGAAAATGAAAAACGATAATTTCAATAACCGGTTATTTTTGTCGGATACAACAAAATGAAAAAAAAAAACCGTTATGCAGTGTCACCGGTTACTTTCGCAACAGCAACTGTGCCCATCCAACAGCTTCCAAGCGGCATCAATGTTGGGAGGCGGTTCCATGGGTGGCCTGCGCCGTGCAGTCGCCCCCGGACAGAGCTTCCCAGCCACAAATAAGCCGAGAGTGATTCATTGTGCCTTGCAGGGAGGCCCTACCAGTCGGACATTTATTGCACTACGTGATTTCTTTATAAAGAAAAATAGAAAGAGTTGATATATTTTAGAACATCTTCCAAATAACTTGCAAAGTTTCTTTGTTACTATGACAATTTTTCAAGCTCGGGTTTACGTTCGGAAGACGATTGCGCTAGAAATATAATATTGGGCAGGAGTGTAGCATTTTCAATTCTTATAAAGTACACGTCTTTCAAACAAGTTAATCAACATTTTTAAGAACATCTTCACTTAACTCAATTTCGTGTACAAAGGGAGAATTAAGCAATTTACGTAATATACTAAAATAAGCGAATTTTATCCCAGAATCCAAATAATTATTTATTAGGATATCTAGTTTAATAATAGTATTAGTTTAGTTTAATAGTAGCTTAAATGGCGCATTCGAAAATATTTTGTTTTTCCACTGTACATTTTCAACACAAAATCTGAAGACCGATTTCTTATTAAAAAACATTTTACATTCATTTTAATGGTTGAATACATAAAATATGTTTCATTTCACATTTCCACATACATTTTTACATTTTCTTCGGGTTTCTTAGTCGCATAATAGTATTATAATAATATTACGTGTATAAATGTACACATTGTCATTTTATTACGTGTTACCTTTATAGTGTGACGTTATGAGCGAACACAGACACAGAGCTTTCATATAACAAATATGTATTTACAAAGAAAACACAATAATATTTACAATGAATTTCCACTTTACATCCTAGCTCTGATAGACCTGCTATCCCCTGATCGCGGGAGCGATCCAAATCTGATTGATGATCGCTTTCAATTGAGGCATTCGCCACTCCTACTTCTCAAGAGCGCACAAAGCCAAGTTTCCGTGACCGGAATTCACACTGGGGCCCAAAGTCCGTACTGGTGTACTGGCGTGGCACTCAACCACTCCTCACCTCGGAGCACGCACACAGCATCGCTCCCACGTGACCGCAGTCACCCAAGGTCACAAAGTCCTCCACAGGCTCGTCAACACGTGACTTGCCTCGCGAGCCCTGCTCGCCGCTGCACCGTTTTGTGCAACTGCACGAGGTTCTCCCACTGTCTTCAGAACCCACCCACTGGTTCTGTGCACTCTCTAATATTCGAGGCTCACGTGACCTACTACGTCACGCCGCCCCCGCTGGACCCTATTGCTGGCCACGAGGGTTGGGTCTCTGTTCCTTAAGACTGGATAACCCCAAAGCTTCGTGTTTTCCGTGTCCGCGTTCTTGCTTTCAGGAAAAACCCTTCTCTCCCTCCTGTGGCGAGGAGTTTTCCTCTCACTAATCCCTTACCACGCGTCCCCAAATAGATGCCACGAGGCACGCTGGCTAATACGTTACAATAACCATCATTTCAAAAGAAGAGTTTTGTATCCCACGAATATGATTTATATACACTGAGATGTGGGTATTGGTTCTGTTCTTGGTGGACGTTGTTGATTGTGAGGTTTGAACGTCAAATACGAGTTAGTTTCTTCATTCTTCCGAACAAATCGCTGAAGTGTGTCTCCGAAATTCGGCGCGATCAGAAATGGCGTCAGATACGGCGTTACCTCTCCACGCAAGGTAGCGCTGAGGTCTGGATGATCTCTAAGCTCTCGATCCGACAGGCTCTCAGATCCCTGCTAGCTGCTCTCTCGACTATAGTGTAATGCGTGTATGTGCATTAGGGGCAAAGGGGGACAATGGTGAGAGACGGAAGATTACGCGGGTTTCGTGGCCCGCTTGTGGGAGTATTGTCCTGGTATTGATCGAAGAGGCCACATAACAATCAAATGAACTATTAGAGCGGATTGTAGAATTCTCCTCCGGGCAGCGACCGAATTCGACGAAACTACCCAGTAGCTTGTGTGAGTTTTGGACATCGATCAAATGGCACTGGTTTGAGTGGCATTTGTCGTCGAAGATCCATACATATTAATAAATTCGTAAAACTGCTAAATCACTCCTCTGTTCAGTAGTGGCTTCATATTTGGCTGAACACGGTAGCATTGTTATGAAAAACGTTCAAACACGTAACAACGAGAGACCTATGGACAACAAAAAGTTCAAAAGCTCGCCTGGCAACGAAAAACTTGAGCTTCTCGGCCCGCCGCAATGTGCACCTTCTCTTCCATCTTCTTTCGTTCACCTCGTTCTCCTTTCGCTCAGTCCTAGCCTTCTCCACCTTTGCTTCTTCCTTGAAAGTCTCCTCTCCTCCTCCGTTTCCGCCGCTGTCTCATCAATCTCTTCCTCCCCATCGATCTCCACTTCCACTTCTCTCCCTCACCCTCTTATCTTTCTTTATCTCATCCACTACATCCATATTCTCTTCTTACATTTTTCTTTCTCCTGTTCCTCCACCACCTCCTCTTCCTTCTCCTCTTCGTTCTCCTCCTCCTCCTCTTCCTCCTCCTCTTCCTCCTCCTCTTCCTCCTCCTCTTCCTCCTTCTCTTCCTCCTTCCCTCCTACTATATCTGGTCTTCCAACACCGTCTTGTACACTTCCTTTTTTACTTCCTCCTCTTCCTTCATCTTCTCCGGCACTTCTTTTATCCTCTTTTCTCCCCCTCTTCCTCCCTGTATCTGAGGGCCTCCGTCTTCGCCGATCGTGCCGTCGCGTGCGCCTTTGATCGCTGGCGTAATTCTTCGAGATCCGCGATCGCCGCGCGAGCGAAGCCCTAAAACGCGCTCCTCCGTTTTACGGCCCTTCCGTTGATTTGGCCCCTTCGCTGCCACCCTGCGCCGCTGCGCACCCGCTGCAGCGCCCGCTGCGCCGGCTAGCGTCGGCACGCGTGTCGCGCGTTCGTTGCCGTCTGTTACGATTAGATGCGTGGCCCGTGGAGGGCGGCGAGGCTGGGCCGGGTCAGGCGGGCGCCGGCGGCCGCGCTCCTCCGCAAGCGAATGAGTCTCTGCACCCAGCTTAGTGATGAGGGACCCATCTTGTCTAGCCCCAAAACCCCGCGCCCCACGCCTCAATTGAAGCCCGCGCCCACACCCTTCCCTGGTATCGTCGTTCTCTCGGCTCCGCCTTTTTTACCCTTTTTTGGACAAAGAACACACCCCGCTACACAACGTGTTGACGTAAAGCAAAAAACATACCTTTGTTCGCCGCACCGTAAAAATCCATTTCGCGCGCGCCGCACTCGTGCCTTGCCAACTCTTCGAGAGCGTGGCTGAACTAGCTTTGCCGCCCCGCCCCGCGCCCCGCCCCACCCACGCCAGCCCCGCCCCGCCTCCTGCGCGTTTCCAGTTGCCGCGAGTCCATTCGTGCACGCAGCGCCCCCGTAAGCTATCGCCCTCAAAGGCATTTTGACTTTCAGTTTCCATCGATCGACTGCGTACCCTGTGTGGTGAGCTAATTAGAGTTCGCATACCATGCGTTCAAAGACGGATCCTCTCTGCGATGTTTTTTTTCTTTTTTTTTAGATCATGTCTACAATTTTTAATCCTTTTATGTTCCTTTTTACTATTAGAACCTTTGTAACCCTAAGTGATAGTTTCAGTCTATCACCGCTTATCGTAGTGTTTAGAAAACAACGCAGAAGCCGTCCGGGCCAGCATGCCCATTTAACATGCTTGTAAATCCGTATTACTAAATGAGGACGCAAAGGACCAGTCCTGTTGCGGAACAAACGAAAAAATATGTTGAACATTTTCTTCAAAAAGAAAAGACGTAACCAGCTGGACTTCCGTGGGAAAAGGATTGCAAGGTAAAGAAATGGAACGAAATATATTTGCTCTTGCCCAAATGGGATCTGCTCTTCCTAATGCGTTCACCGTGGACTTTGGTGTTCTTCGAATTACGCAGAATGGCATTGATTGGCTACTGTTCAACATTTATAACTTACGGAAAAAATTGTATTCCAAAAACCGAGATCATAAAAATATATCAGTAGCAACTGAGATATTTTTCATTAATGAAAGTAGTATTTTTGTTTTTGAAATTTGAATTAAATATTTAAAATTGTTTGAAGGATATTTTTTCAAATGGACATACTTAAATTTCACTTTTCGTTGATGTACACTTCCAAAAAAGGCCTTGACCAGAAATGTGTTTCAGGGAACGTCCAAAACTTCATTTATCTATTTCTGTACGCCTTCCGCAAATTTATAATTGCAATTCAAATACCAAACAATGCGGCGTTTACTAAATATTTCTTGGCGACCCAGTTCAATCCGAGCGATTCTGTGCTTGCGCCTTGCTTTCGCCTGGTTACCGCACATTGTCCCTTCCACGCGACCAAACCTCACTGCCACCGCCCACTCCGAGCCTTCCCTCTCGTCACCCCATGTCACAGCGGTTTCCTTCCTGGTGGTCCCCCCACACAGCCACCCCCTCAACCTCCGGCACCCCCCGCCCTGCGCCCACTCACTCTCGCCTCAGTTGTTCGTGCTCAGGTTGCCCGCCTCCGGCTAGATTCCCCGCCGCTTCGGATTACCAACTTCACACCAACTTGTGCCTCCGCCAGCACCTCCGCACCCGTTCCGCACGCCCCCCTCGCCCTCCGGCTGCGATTACGAAATCCGTCGCCCCTCGGCGGTTCCCACACCTGATTGATTGTGCATTTTTTTGGCTTCAATCTCAAGAGTTTCCTCTGTATGGAGAATCCGCGCCGAACCTACCGTCGGCCAACATGATATCTCCAACTAGATATCTCCACCAGCAGGCACTGCCCCAGCGGCTCCCGGCTCTAGCTCCCGGCAAGTGTAGTAACTGTAATTCATGTTAGTGTAAGC